>VXBQ01008278.1:319000-434386 GCA_013400175.1 Phainopepla nitens
CCCTCCCCGTGCCTGCTCGCGGGGCTGAGCAGCGGGTGGTAACGCGGACACCCCACCCTTGCTGTCTGTGGAGCCCTCGGGGACGGGAGTGCTGGTGCGTGCGGACGGGCAGAGCCGCGGGGGCCGGAGGGCGGCCGGGGCGGAGCGGAGGCTGTGGCGGCGAGATACCGCTATCCATCGGTCCTGCCCCAGGGATGGGCCCAGGGACCGGGGCACGAGGGACAGGGCAGCTCCCAGGGATGGGGACACGAGGGACAGGGCAGCGCGAAGGGATGGGGACTCGAGGGGCAGGGCAGCGCGAAGGGATGGGGACACGAGGGACAGGGCAGGGGGAAGGGATGGGGACACGAGGGGCAGGGCAGCATGAAGGGATGGGGGCACGAGGGACAGGGCAGCNTCGAGGGACAAGGCAGCATGAAGGGATGGGGACTCGAGGGACAGGGCAGCACGAAGGGATGGGGACTCGAGGGACAGCGCAGTGCCCAGGGATGAGTATACGAGGGACAGCATGGACAGTGGCTGTAAGCTTTTACCACTTTGATGTAAACCAGGGTCATTTCAGAGCATGTTACCTTCCAGTAGACGGGAATCTGCTTTAGAGGGTGGGCAAATAGATGCTGTTTGTTAGACGTGAGGCATGTTTAGCGTTATTTCTTTCCTGGCAGCAGATGCTGGAAAAGCAATTCTGTAGGTATGTTTCAAACCACCATGAGAGGTTATAACAGGTCGCAGTTGGAGTAACTTGCCGTGTGGGTTTAGTAGTAGTTACAGGCCTGGTGAAATTCCCTGGATGTGTATATCTATTTGCAGCTTTCCTACACCGACACTATTGGACAGATTCCTCTGCTGGAAAAAGGTGCTTTTGCACAGGTCTTATTCCTGCACCCCTCCTTCTGTGCCCTCTGCTGAATTAAGGAGCATTGCAATCACAGGTAGCTAGAAGAGGTGGAGACTATTTCTTTTCAAATGGGATCGGTGGATAGCCAGGCAATCAAATGTTTGATAGGCCTACAGCTTTTTAGGTCTTCTCAGCTTTGGGAAATATGGGATGCACAGTGATTATTTCCTCTTTTTCTCTTATCACTCCTAGCTTCTGTGGCTGACTTCATTTTAGTTGTACTGTGGTGGTGTTTATTTCCAAACAAAATGAGTATGTTCATGCCAACTGGTGGTTTGAGACCCTTTTTGGGATATAGACTTATTGCATGTTTTACTGGTTGTGCATAATTTTATTTAATGACTTCAGCTTACCTGGTGTTTGTTTTAAAACGTTATTAACTCTAACAGGGCATTACAAATAATGCATGGACCAAAGCCTGAAAACTACTCATGTATTTTTTCATGTATTGTTGTAAGATCTATTATCTGATAGCAGAGCCAGAGGACTTCCATAGGCACCTCTGTGTTAGCTGTACTACCTTGGACCCTGCTTTTGGGAGTTGATATGATCCACACGGGTGCCAAAACAGCTGGACTGAGTTGGCACCATCAAGAGCCACAGTGTAACATTGTACAGAAGTTGATAATTGTGATTTTTTTTTTCTAGCAATGTCTCTGATTACTCTGGAAAATATTTTACATTTCTGGACTATTTAAGTAATTTTTTTTTTAAATTTTATTTCTATAGTGGGTTGTTGTTGTTGTTGTTGGTTGGTTGGTTGGTTTTTTGTACAGGAAAACAAAAAAGCAGAGCTATTCTTGCTTTCCACAGCCTCTGCACATCCCTGCTCAAGGGTTATCTGCAGTTCTGCTCAGAAGTTGGCTAAAGCTGGGTCGCTGGAATTGAGAGAGTGCCCTCTGGTGACATCTGTATTTGGAGTTTGGGCTGCATGTAAAGGAACACCCCGGCTAGTCTGGAATTAAATATTCCTGCCGGCACAGCTAGGGGTGTGTTCTGCTCTGAGATGGGGGACAAGCACTTGTGAATTCATGTGGAGGGTGTGCAGCAGTCCCTTGGTGTCTGTGAGCCCCCTTGTGAAATATTCTACCTTGTAATTTATTTTGCTGCATTTTAATAAGAAATGTTTAACTCAGTCCAGTGGAGACCCCCCCCACCGCAAAAAAAAAAACTCCCTTCCTGAGATTATCCTGTTTACTCACCAGTTGATTTTGTTTGGGTTTTTGGGGTTTTTTTTCCTGTAGAAATGTGGAGGTTTTCCTGCAGAATTTTGGAGAGGTCTTTTCACATTTCTGTCTTGCCTGGTGACTGTAGATTAAAAATGCCGATGTTTTGATGTTTTATTGATCTTTATGCTGCTCAGCATTGAGGAGCAAGAATGAAGATATAGGGCTAACTCAAATTCAACTGTTTGTGTTCACTTTGATTTTTGAAATTGACTGTCTTTGTACAGAGAAGTAATGCAGTCATAGTGTGCTGATGTTCTGCTTGACATGTTTGAATATTAAAATATTTGAATTGACAAGCCACACCTCCATCTTAATCAATTTGTTCTACTATTTTTTTTTCCATTGAGATTAGGGGTTAATTTTTTTCCTTTATATTTGCTTGAAGCTGAGTCATTAGAACTCCTCCTTTCATTCAGTAACTAAAGCTGAGTTGAAAATATCCTTTAGGGGTGGGGAGTGCAATTGGTTGCATTTTTTTCAAAGTGTAAGCCACTAAGGGCATGATATGTTTCTCTTCTAAGTTTTGGTTTACAGCTCTTGTTAGAAAACAGACTTAGAAATGCGTTTTCAAAATAATGAGGAAACATTTCTGTTAAACACCTTTGCATTTAAATACCTGGAACTGCTGCAGTAGGAATCATCTTTTAATACGTGTGTCATAGTTACTACACGGACAGAAGCTTTGTGGGCTTCATATTTTGTCTGTTTATGAATTAATCACCTTAAAGGACTGAAGCCAGTGTGTTTTAATGTTGCAGTTGGGTGTTTTAAGTAGCTTCTCTGTGTGCTCAGTCTCCTGGAACGTGTGGATGTGTGACTGCAACTCTCTTTCCTTTACAAAGATCCGTAAAAGCCTTGTAGGATTCTAGGGAGGATGGCGCTGGAGTTCTGGGTGTGGCCATGCTGGTCCCAGCTGGGCTTCTGCCCAGGCAGGGTGAAGTGTGGAAGGGCTCCCAAGCTGGCTCTGTGGCCCGAAGTGCTAACCAGGGAGGGGGTATCGTGCATGTGAGCACTGGAGCTGCTTGCTGTGACTCAGAATTGGAGTGGCATAAATGATGGGCACTGAACCGGCTTGTGGCCAAGGGAGGCTGCTCCCAGTCTGTGTTTCAGTTTATAGCAGAGTTGGTCTCGAAAAAGATACAAACTCTTTTTTTGTTTTTACAGTACAGCAAATAAAACACTGGGAAGTCTAGTGAGTCACTGGGAAGTATTTTAAAATGCAGTGTTGCTGACCTGCATGTAAGTCTGATCTTTACTCTCTTGGACTCACTGTTCTGAGGAGTGCCACTCTAGTACACTCTCAGCTGGTGTTTTCAGAACTCCCCATGGGCTTCCAGATGGGTTGTAAAACGTCAAATGGCACAAGTGGTGTCTTCCTTGAAGCCATGGAGATCCCCTGACTTTGCTCACAGAGTGCTTCCCACCCCAGCCTTATTGTCCCTGTAACTTTTTACACTTCAGTAACTTCAGCACAGACAAGCAACAGGTCAATGCCTAAGGTGTACTTTCCCATAAGAATGGGATTCCCTTTCTCTTCCCATGGCTCTGTTGTCCTGCAGTCCTGACTACAAGAACGACAGTTTAGGTAAAACTGGGAAAAGAAGCAGCTAAGTACCTTGCAGGGCCTGGAGGCTTTGCCCTTATTTCTGTAGGTCTGCGCTATTTAGGTGGTTTTTGGCTCTTTGTCAAGAGCCATCAACAAGTCAAGGTTTCCTGCCCCAGAAACTCCCTGGCTGTGCTGCAGTGCACACCTTTCGCCGGCACTGAGAAGCTCTAGAGCTGCTTGGTCAGAATATCAAGAAGTGCTCTTATCAGCCCCTCCTGAGCATCATTTTTGTGGTTTAAAAACCTGCCTATTTCTCAGTGGTAAAGGGCAGCCTCTTTTGCTAAAGATTGAGGCTGTTACATGGCAGTTGATTTGATGCCAGACTTGAGAGAACAACACATCCATTGCTGCTTCATGGTCAAGGGGAAGCCTTTCCCTTTTCTGTTCTGCAGGCAGATGTTGCTTGCAGTCCCCTATGAGAGGACAGACCTTGATTCAAACTCTTAGGAATGGTTACTTCTTCTGTTCCTTTGAGATGCAGAACGTGTGGCCCGTTGTCCATGCCTGTATCAGAATTTCATTTGTATTTAGACATACACATACATTCCATAGGCAGGGGAAGCTTGAGATCTCGTGTGAACATGTGCCTGCCCTATTTTCCCTGGTCTGTCTGAGGAGACTGGGAGTCTCTCCCTTGTGTTTCAAGTGTGACCACAACAGTTAATGTAGCTCAGTGCCTCATCAGTATGTAGTTGAGATTTGAACATGGATTAGAACAAGCTGGCTGAAGTTCAATCCAGATAAAATATACATGATGATGTGGATGTAATTATCAGCCTCTCTAATTGAAGGGCTGCATTTGCCATTTGGTAGAAGTGTTAGTGCCCTCTGGTGACTCACATTTATTACTTGTTCTTAGCAATCATATTGAAGCAGTAAAATCAGTTTTTTAAGTCTTTGACTGGAAGACTGAGACCCCNAGATAGTTTTTAGATAGTTCCTAGTGCAAGTAAGGAAGTGTAACAAGCCTGGGTCAGTTAGGGAGTTGTCACCAGCATTCCCAAGGCCTAAGCAGAACTGCCAGCCAGGGAATTGGATTGTCGAGCTTGCTGTGAGCTCCTCTGCCAAAAAGTGGCTGGCCCAATTTGTTAATTTCTTGGAGCTCATGAATCCCTTGACTTACACTGCTTGTCCCATGTGTCTCTAAGCTGTCAGAGGGCTGAAGAGCTCGGAGAAGAAATGAGTGACAGGGTTTGCAGAGGAGAAGCTCGAGATACGCTGGCTCTCACGGTGTAATTCCATTTTGAAGTGATTTGGACGCAGAATGTGGTGCAGAAGGTTTTGCTGGCTTTGGAGCTGCCTCAGTGGCACCTATGCTTTGGGATATGTGTGTGTCACATCTTTTCCTCTTTAATGGAGCTGTGCTATTGGCAGCAATCAATTAAATCTGAAGTGGCCTGGGTCTGGCTGTCCGTGCTCTGGCCGTTGCTGTAGCAGTGTGGCATTAAAAGCTGTTTGATTTGTGCCTCCCTCATTATTCATTTAGGGACAGCATAGAGACACTGGAATCTGCTCTCATTGAAATGGGCTCAGATTGATTGTGCTGGGGAAGAAGGATATTGATCTCTTTCAGAAGTTGAAGGTGTATTTCTTAGATAATAGTGGCTAGATAAAACTGGCAGAGATCCTGAAAAAAGTGATCTTAATGCAGTTTGTAAATTGGATTGCTTTTATCACATTATTAATGTGCCCGGGGTTTGGGGTAATTGTCTAGACTATAGTATTATATTTTCATTTAGATTTAGAATTAGTAGTATAATGTCACAGAAAGACTGGACTCAGACCAATAAGTGAATAAACAGGACTAGTACGAAACACATTTTCTGCTGTGATACATCCTTTTCAGATTAATGTGTAGGCAGGCAGAAGCCTCCAGTGAAAAACTGAAGGTCTCAAATTGCTGGTTTTCTTTATTAGCTTCATACATGAATTTGTGTGAGGAGGTGTGTAAGCGCAGGTGTGACTTGTGAGTTCTGTGTAAAACTCAAATTCTTAAACTTTGTAAATGATTGTTTCTAGTCCACTTGTTTTATTGCCAGGTTGGTTGTGTAATCTTTTAATTCCTCTGAATTTCTATTGCTTGCTTGATAAGTTTGGGGTCATCCACAGTTGTAACTAATTAAGTTTGTAATTGTACTGGGTTGTGACCCCACGTGCAGTGAGGCAGCTTATTTATTGGCTGCTCTCTTCTCACCCTGTATTGGCAGAAATAGAGAGAACTGCATCAGGGAACTTACCCAGCTAAGAAATTAAGCTTTTTTTCCCCCTCCCCGCTCCTTGCCTTGTTTTTCAGTTTGATAGTTCCCCCAAACTCTTCATTTCAGCTGTACAAAATCCTGGGCTAATGTTGTGGCAGAGAAAGGAACAGGAAAAAGCATCAGTGGTGGAGATGACTGGCAAGTATAAAATCAAGTTCCCATATACCAGCTGAAATCAGAAGTGGATGACGCTTGTATCCCTAGCTGGGTGTGCAAGCCTGGGAGCTTGGAATAAACTTTGTTTCAGATTTTATGCAGAGAAATTTGAAGGTACTTCAGGATTCTTGTGGCACTTCTGAGAATTCTTTTTGCACTGAGCTAAACTCTTTCATTGTTGCATCTTTTACAGTAGGCTGGTGAAGTGAGTTGAGAGTGATGGAGGTGTTGGTGGAAACTTGGTAATATAGCTGATCGTGTCCAGAAGTCTGTAAAGTATTTTGGGGATTCCAAAAGCACCTGCAGTTAGCAGATGTGAGGTGTTAGAATGCTGGTAGCATTGCATGGTTTCCTACATGTTCGTTGTGGATTTCAAAATGCTCATAAATTCTAAGTACCTAATGAGTAAAAGATAAAAAGGTCCAAAGATTCAAGCTGCTCTCTCTCCCATTACTGCATCAGTGTTTTGTGCTGTCACTAATTAGTAACTTTAATATTATGAAGTGTATTGATAAATACATGGTTACGTGGATGACTCATAATTGTTGTACTTCCTCTCCTGCTGTCATGTAATTTAACTTTCCCTGTGTGGTTAAAAGGCACCTGAAAGGGCTGCTGTTGCTGGCAGGTCCAGGCCACTCTGCCAACAGCCACTTTTCCTGGGTGCTTTATTGGCAAGTCTACCTGAGTAGTGGCAGCCATCTCGTTTATTTTTAGAATATTAGTCATGTACTTTTAGACTGACCAGTTTGTTTAGGCATTAGTCATCAGGCTTGTCTGGTAAGTGCCTCTAAATAGTTTTGATACAATTATTGATCAGACTTCTACAGAAATATGCCAACAGGCATTTTGGAAAGGAATAATGTGTAAGAGCACAATCCATTGAGTTCAGTCCTTCCATGCAGTTGAAGTGATTTGCAAGCATTTTCTGGAGCTCATAGTGCAAAATTACTGAAATTTTAGCAAGATTTCTGCTTAGCTACACAAGAACCCTCTGCTTCTGAGAGACATGAGTGTGGTGGACAGTGAGCAGCCTGAAACATTTGTTAGGGTGGGTAAAGCCAGGCCCTTGCAGGTCTGCCTCGAGATAAGATGAGGTTAAACATTACCTTATCTATAAGGCTTTATTATTACTACCTTTTCATATGTCATTCACTGATGGTGTCAGGTGTGTGGTTTCTTAGGAAACTGTTTTCTGTGTTCTTTCTTTAATAGCAAATGTCCCTCTGTGGTAGAAATGTTTTTGCTCCTTCGTGTTTGAAAAATGCTTTGCTCACCACCCATTGCTGGTTGGTTGCTCTGTTGATGATACATAATTTCTTATAATCATCCTTTGGGGATTTTTTTTCCCATCTATGCTGGGCCTATTTTGGATTTGTTTTGAACAGATTTTGTCAGGTAGCTTTGATAATAGATTTTGGTATTCATAGTGGTATGCCTTGCTAAGTTTTTAATGGTGCTTTAAACAAGTACATATTGTGTTACATTGGACAAAGGAAGGGAGCAGTACCAAATCTAATTGCAGTATGAAACTGTGATTCTTTGATTATCTTTTATACCCTTAGGTAGCTGTAAGTATGCTGGCAAAAGATGCTTTTATTTGTGGAGCTCTACTGCCAATATCTATTGAAGTGGTCGAGCGTCCACCTGGAATAATTTTAAAGGAATTTGGAGAGGAAAACGATGTTAACCAAGTTGTAGTCAGGAGATGAAACAAAAAGGCAAGCTTGCTAAGTTTTCCCTGGAGATGGGTGCCAGAGGTACAGTGTTTTGTAAAGCTGAAGGCACATTAAAGCAATATGAAGGGAAAAAAGCTGCTTCTGAGGTACAGTGTTTCTTTACCTTGGAGGAATGGCAGGTAAGCAGATGAGTGCTCTAGGACCTGCTTGTGAGCAGCTTCCTCAGTGCCTGCATGTAATGACTTGCCCTTGCACTTAATTAACTCTCTGGGTTTTTTAAAATGTGGATAGGGTCTGTGTGATGACAGAACTTGAACTGTATTTCATGCTGTGACTTGCTTTAATACTTCTGAAAAGTCAATCTTGACTCTTTTCTGAAGCTGTCTTAGTGCTGGGAAGGCTTCTTCAATTAGGACCTAGTTCATGTTTCAGACAAGGCAATTTAATTTATCTTCAAAGAGGTATTTCTATAGCTCTGTATAAGCTATATCCAGGGACACGGGTTTGTTAAGGAGAGAGGTCTAAAACTGTTTGAGAGCAGCAATTGGAACTGTTTTAATTTCTTCTGGTTTTGATCATGAATGCCATATGACTGAGAGGGAGAGGAGAAAGAAATATCCACGTATTTCTTGTTGCACATTGCTAAATTATTTTTTTGAATGAACAATGGAAAGGTTTAAAGTATTTAAAGTGACATTATGTCAGGGCTTATAGAAAAACTTACAGAAAAAAATAGGGTATGAGTTCTTAAGTATGTTTAGATTAAGAGGAGTAAACAATATGCACTATTGATTTGAGGCTGATGTGGTTTTGTTGAAGAATAGTTCTTGATCTGAATTGTATCACTTGTAAGATGCTAAAGACATTAATTGAAAGGGCATTGTTGAGGCCAAAGTGTTTTATAAAGGATAGGTTTGGAAAATGAGAAATCTGTTGTGCAGATCTGTATGTTGATACAGTTCAGAGGTGTGTTGTATTTGTGTTGCACTGTTAGACATCGAAATCCAGTTGGCATCTGTTAAGTGATACTGCTAAAAAGGGAAGAGAGCTCCTTGCATTATTTATCATCCAAACATTAGAGATGTCTTGCTAAGCTATTGCACCCACAAAACTTTTGTTAAATCCCTCATTTGTAAACAAAGACATATTGTCGAAGAGTTAAGACCTTTATTTCAGCTGTACCTGTTCAGTTTTTTTTTAAGGTAACTCTTATTTTCCTGACTTAGGAAATTACTTTTTCTTTGTCTCTTTTTATGAGGTAATAATCTTAAATGGAAGACAGAAGCAGGCAGTAGTGGAGTTACAGGACATGCAGGGAGGTGAGATCTCCCCAGGGACCAGGAAAAGACAGGCTTCCCTTGCTGCCTTGGGATTTGCCTGAGTTCTGTGTTGCTTTCAGGTGTCAGATTTCTGTGTCTGGTGCTGAATGTCGTGGATATCTTCTTGATTTTACTTGAAGTGAGGGGGGGAAGATGAGGAGAAGTGATGGACTTGAGCAACTGAAGTTTTTGTTGCTTGTTTCTTCCTCTGGTGTCATCTTTCCCTATTACATTCCAGCCCGTTAATGGAACTGGATATCTTTTTTCCCCCAGGGCAGTAGGGTGTATTTCTATGATCTTATCATTAGACTTGCTGATCACTCTTTCTTTGTGGCTTTTTCTGTATTTGATTCTCCTAAAGTTGATAGAAGTGCTTTGCTTACAGGAAAAAAATTACTGTCATTTGGAATTCATAATGAGCATCTTCTCCCATGATGAGGAGGCTGATGATTTTTAATGTAACAACTCTAAAAATCAGAGAACACATCATGGAAGAGATAAAGGAGTCTTGCCTAGTTTGGAGATGCTACTTGTGAATTGTGTTCTCTGTTGGGTGTGGGGCTGGGTTGAGCATGTGCTTGGGTGCCAGGGTGAGTGATGTTGAATTTGTCTGTGAGGGGGCTGGTTTGTGTAGCAGTCTCTGGTGGAGCAGCCCTGCTGTCTGATGTTGGCCAGCTGTGTCAGATTGGTGGTGTTCATTAGCCACACACAGCTCCCGTGGAAAACCCTGCTCTGTTCTTTGTGAACAAGCTAGGTTCTTCTGTCAGAAAGACCCTGTAAATCCCAATATGAATATTGCATTTAAATTGATAGTTGTGTTGCCTGCTTTTGCTTAGGTAGTTTTTCTTTGTTGTCTTGGAGGAAGTGAAAGATAAATTTGTGTAGGTCATTGAAATATCTTTGCTTTTAAGTGATAAAGCTGTTTCAAAAGTATCACCTGCCAAAACACACAAACCATGTTATGGCTGGTGACTTCAGGGTATTTCAACAGTAAGGTACTAATACCCTCTTTATGATCTGGCTGCTTCTCTTTTATGTTTAAATAACAGCAGAACCAGCACAAACGTCCCCTAGTTGGCAAGCTGAACATGAAACTAAAAGATTAAAGTGTTTTCAAAGTGCAGCAAAGGTACTGAGTTTTTCAGCCATTCTTTCAGCAGGTTAAGAGGCTGCTTCCTGCTGGTACAGAATGGGGAAATGCATTACTAATTTGTGTTTTGCTTTGGTTTTTTAGTTTCATGATATGGATGATCTTGACTTTGAGACAATACTGAAAGCTCTTAGTTTATACATACACACACAACACACACACACACATATTTAATTGGGTTCCCTGTTGAGTTTGTTTCCCAGCACAGCTTTCTCTTCACTGGGCCTTTTTTGTTGCTCAGGCAGGGCTGCTCCCTCTTTGGTGTGCAGCATCCACTCATCCTTCTGATGGTGACAGGTTTCCTTGTACCTCCAGAACAAGGACAGAGTAATGACAAAGCAGTATCAAATCCTTGTCCAAACTGTAACTTAGACTACTCATTCCAAATATTTAGAAGCAATTGCTCAGACCCTTTCAGTTCTCTGTGTTAGTCATGGCCATTTTTTCATGTTTTTTCTTCCTGTTCAAGGTGAATCTTGCACGACAGCAAAAATGCTTGTCTTAGCTCAGCTACATGTTTATTTGTTGTAAGGCAGCAATTCAGGGCAGGGCAGGGCTCAAAGAAATGTTGTATTTTCATTTAGATGAGGTGAAGAATTCACTTCCATTGGTTTGTCCAGAATGACCAATGTCTGTTGCTTTAGGAAAAGCCGGTGTTGTTGGTTATTTTGGGCCAGAAGATGTTCTCCCTGCAGAAAGGAGGAAAAACAATGTTTGTGCCAAATTTAGGACAGAATTCCTGCAGGATTTCCTGCCAGAAGTTGCCAGGGAACAGGAATCCTTACCTGGTAGATATCTTACGGTCTGAGGATCTTTGTTTTAGTTCTCCCAATTGTGGTTTCCCTGAGCTTTGTGCTGCTTTATTGCTGCGATGGTTTTGGTGAACCTGGAAAGCAAAGCATTTTCCAGTCATTTTGCTAAGATTAGAGATTTTGGTTGTTAGTATTGGTGAAGTAGCAGATGGGGGATTCTTTTGGAAGGTTCTAATCTGTGAACTTTTTAAAGATAATGTTACCATCACCTTGTGATCACGACAGTGGGTTTTATATCCCTACTTGTGATAGCCTGCCCTGTCATGCCATGCACTTTCTTGCATGATAGCATTCTAGGTTTGCTTTTTATCAATTAAAATATTAAGAAAAAGATGAATATCGTTCTCTTTTTAGTTAAATGTTAAGTGGCTTGATTTCCTTAAAAGGAAAGGGTTATCTGCTGTAAACCAGTAGCTTGCATTCAAAACACCATTTTCCTTCAAATCTGTCAAAACTATATTGTGTGCAGGATACCTCTGTCATTACTCTGGGACCAGGGTTGCAGCTTGCACATATCTGCACTTAAATCAATCTTTAATGTCTGCTTTCATTGATTTGGCAGAAATGGACACAGCTGTGTTTCATGAGTTTAAGGAGATGTTTGAATGATAATTATCCAGTCATCCACTGAATAGCTCAAATATCCATGTAGTTGGGTAGGATATCACTTGTGATCATACTGTGCTGAATTCATAGAGCTGGAATAATCTTAAAAGTCCTTCTTGAGAGTCTTTATCGAAAGCATGTCATTAATCTTACCCCTGCAGTGTCTTTCTCTTGGTTTTGTAACAAGAATTTAAGGCTTGCCTTTACTGCCCTTAGAGGTATACAAATGATTTTGTGTAGCTGGGTCTTACTCTTTGCCAGCTGTACTCTTCAAATTAATGCTTGTGCTGCTACATCTCAGTGTCTTTTTGATGTCTTCTGGAAAGCATTGTATTCTACATCAGTTACACAAGTTCTTCAGATATTTATTATGTCATTCCCTCTTTAGGGCAGATCCTTTCATCAATAATGTAGATAGATGGCTTAGAAATGGCTCCAGCAGGGCTCTCATTTGTGCTGCCTATTTACCTGAAATCACATTGAGATCTTTCTGGTGACTGGACTGTTGTTGTTAGTGCACAAACAATAAATGGGTTTACCAGAATTTCAGGCCTTCAAATAAATTCTTGTCTACCTTGAGTGTCTAAAGAGACACCATTGCCCTGTGGTCTACTCTAAGTTTCTCTTTTGATAACAAGAAAAAAGTCTGATACCGTCTTAAAAATACACAGTCCTCCTTCATGAAAACATTCACTCTGAATTATTTCAGTTGAAGCAAACATATTCTTGGTCAACAGTTTCAGGCACTTTGAGTGGGTCACTGCTAAATGGTCAGGCCATCTGACTTGTGGAGTCCTGTATTTGAATTAACTTGGTTTCTATGTAACTAGATTTCTGTCCCTTGGGGGTCACCAGTTGGTGACTGATCTTGGGTGGAGAAAGGTATTTTACATTAAACAATGGATAATTTGGGTCTTAATATATTCTCTCCTGAGCTGACTGATTTACTGAGGCTTTTCCAAAGTGAATTAGAAATATGGCAAAGAGGTGAATGGGATGGATAAGAAACTGGTTTGTGTGTTGTTTGCTTGTTGAAATTGTCTGCCCTGGGCTTGACACTTCCATAATACAGGCAGAAGATCCAGCTCTCTTCCCCAAATATCTATTGTAGTTTCCCATAATAGTCATCACACCAAAAGGCAATTCATAGGCTGATAGATTTTTTTCCTGTTAGCACCATTTCTATAGCAACGGTGCATATCGATGCATGATGTTCAGAAAAGAATCATTATAGACACCATTGCTGAAATGTTGCCATCCCAGGTTTTATTGATAAAGGCTGTACTCATTTCTCTGAAAACTGAGTTTCAAACCAGACTGAGATACTGTGTGTCCTCTTTGAGAGAAGTCCTTAGTGTCGATTAGTGGCTTAATAAAGAAATACAGTAAAATGTTCTCTCAACAGCATTTTCTTCTGAGTGAGAAAGTCAGCATTCAGTGGGGGAGGAGTTGGTCTTTTCCTTAAATGTCAATCTTTTTTGCCTTACTGTACAAAGCAAGAGTGCAGTCAAGGCTGCTGGATGTACCAAGTCCTTAATTCTGTGGATTTGGAGGCTGTTACTCAGGAACAGTTGGGACTTTCTCATTTCTCTCATGTTAAAAATCTGTCCTAGGTTGATTGGTCATCTTAGTTTTGGTTTGGCTATTTGCAATTTTGGCTCTAGCACTTAATGCCAACAGGAGTAGGCATGGAAATTTGAGTTTCCTTTACATCTCTGTATGATGTGTAGGTTTACACAGAAAATTCAGTGTGGATCCTCAGGCTTAATTTCTGTCAGTTTTTTCTTACATGTGCTTTTGGCATGTGAGTGGTGGTGATTGCTGGTGTCAGAGTTCTGTAGTCTGTTTGCAGTAGCAAAGCTCAGGCTGTCAGTTGTCATTTCTGTCTCAGAACTTACAGGTGTGCCATTGTACATAAAATTATATTCAAAGTATTTTTCCCAAATCTTTTCCCTGTGAAACACTTTGTGTTCTGAGAGAAGGCATGCCACCTGCATGGATCCATTTGCAGATCATTACAATGATTTTCTTCAAGTCTGCCTTCTGCTGAAATATTTTGTGTTGCCTTATTGAAAATAGTAAAAAAAAAAAGCTAGGAATATAGAAAGCAGTTCTAGAGACTTTTCACTATGAGATGTGATATTTTTGCTGATGCACAGTCTTAAAATCCTTCCCTATTTGTGGGTTGTTTGTATTGTCCTCAAACAAAACAAAACTGCATCTAAGTGCCTCTGAAAAGAATTTTTGGGTCCTTAAGTCCATGTTAGCAGCATTCAGTGCTCCACTGTTGCTCCTAAGTAGGATTTCCCTGTTCAGAATAGTGTCCACAGATGTGTTCTTCCTGTATTAATTCCATTGATATTGTGCCTGCACTTCTTAGCCATAATAACACTTTGCAAACTGAGCATCAGTTAATCAAGGGACATTAATCATTTAGTGCTCTTCTTGTTTGCAAACAAAACTGACAACTGTATGGCTATGTGGTGGAGGTCTTGGAAAATCCAGCTGGGGAAAGATTATAATCTTATAGAACTACTTAATTAATTAAAAATATTTGCCTCTAGTTTCAATCCTATTTATTTTCTTTGCCATCTTTTCACTTCTTATTCTTGAAAAAAAAAAAATACTTCCTTCAGAAATGTCTCTAGGTTATGATTTCTCCTGCTGTGTGTCTTTGGGGTAAGGAGGAATTCTCTGGTTCCTCACTGAGCAAACCTGGATTTCTTCTGCAGGATGAAAACAAATTTTGCTCAAAGAGGTTAAACTTTGGATCGGCTTTAGTTGTGGGAGGGAAATGAAGAAGGTAGAACCTTACACTTTTGATGTACTTTCTGTGCTAAAAGAATTCCCTACTGCTTACTCTTTTGGCATATGGGAAGGAAACCAAACTGTGTGTCATAAATTCAGAGTTTCACTCTTCTGGTGGCAACTGCAAAGCAGTAGGCAGATCCAAAGGGATAAATAATAAATGCTTTCTCCTGTGCAGTTTTCTCAAGAACTACAAACAGAGGCTTCTTGGTGATCCCTGAAGGAAGAAGTGCCAGTGACCTGATGTTTTGTAAGCAGTTTGGGAGCAGAAAATTCTTCAGGTTTTGTGCAGTTACTGTCTTAGTGAGCCTACATTTTGTCTTTTAACACTCAGACACTGCTGGAGAGGCCTTTGGTTAGCAGAAAGCCAACCTCTCACAACCTCAGGCTAAACCTAAATAGCACGTACACATGTTCACATTTTTGGCTTACTGCATTTGTTGCCTGCAATGATCCTTTTCCTTCTGCCTGATTCATGCCTTTGTGAGGGCCTGGATCTGCCACTGCTTGCAGCTGTGTACCAGTTCTCATACTAAAACTTGTTGCCTTGTGCTAGAATATCTCCCAGTTAAGTCTTGGCCCTGAGTCAGTCCACTGAGGAAAGCTGCTTTTGAGTGGTGGAAGTCAGAGGGGTAAGGATCTCCTTCCTATTTGTGTGTAACTAACCTGGAAAAATTTCCTTTTGGAGCTGGGCTTCTTGATTGTGGTTGGAAGTTGATGACAGGCTCAGATAATGGTTTGAATTTTGTAGTAGGATTTGGTAAACAAGTAACTTGTGCCCTGGAGAAGGATATTCTGGCTTTCAGTTTTGGTTTTCCTTTCTTTATCTCATCCAAGGAAACGGGAGCTACAAATTGTACCAGTTCTTGAGATTAAAAAGGAGAGCACTGGGTACTGGAGAACCACGGAGAAGAGGCCTAGATAGCTGGAAACCAAGATAGGAATGAGGCAGAGGCTTGCTGTTACCTTAATGTTATCTCTCTCTATTTCTTTCTTTCTCCTCCCCCAGGCTCCTTCCATTCCCAAAGCTGGGGAATGAGTTGCATAAAAGCAGCAATAGAATTTATTCAGAACAAATTATAGTGAAAGTGCTCTGTGAATTGTGTCTTTTAAAGAATAATAATTTTACTTAATTGACAGGTAAAGCCTTTTCTAAGGTAGAAAAAGAAAAACTAAATTTAAATGAACTTATTTAAACAAAGCTTCTTTTTTCATTTAAAACTTCAGTGTCAAACCTAATGAAAGAATTTTTTGTTCCCTTTCTTGCTGTTCCATGGATTCTAATTTCATCCGTCTTGGAGCTTAACCAGCTGATACTGCTGTGACTGTTGTGCAGCAGATGCTTAGGGAAGGAATGTACGTGTGACAGAAGTGGGCTGTGTGAGCACAGAAGAGCTTTGAGTTTCCAGCAGCAGTCTGTGTCACTGGGTCAGCTGTGCTGCTCCTGCAGCACCCGGTGGCACAGTTTCTGTCAGGAAGGAGTCCAGCATGAACTTGAGCAGCTATGAGATATTTACTATTAGTGGTTGCTGTTGATTTGCTATTATTATGTCTGGAAACTGTTCAAGAACCCCAATTGCTGTTACTCAGATTTTGAGCATAAATTTGCATTTTATTCTTCTGGTTTATCTTCCTGATTGTTAAACATGGCAAGCGTGCCCTCGTGCAGATCTCAGTTTTGTGCCATAAGCAATCTGAGGTCTCGTGGGTTCCACTTAGGAAAGAAGTTTCACTGTCTTCAGAATTCCTGCAGAATACCTGCAAACCCTTCTGTGCATGCATTTCATGGAAAAAATTCTTTGGGAACAAGGTGACCAGAACTGTATAGGGTACAGCATCAGTGTCTCTTTTGCAGTGTTTTGCAGGTAGTATTGGTCCATAACTAATGCAGATATCTTGGTCTCATGTGGCTGCTTCATGCTTAGAGCTTTAGTGGCATCATTTCCAGCTGAAATTCACAGCAGAAATTTTACAGGAATCAGCTACAAGAGTCCTTTAATGATTGACTTTTTTTTTTCATTCTTCTGTCCATCAGATATTATTAGTCCTGTATTACACTGCTTTCCTGTATTTCTCAATGGTTTTTGTTCTAATATTTGTAACACTATTGCATATTTAATAACTCTTAATAATCTTTTTTTTTTAATATTGTGCTCCCCTATCTGTTTTTGTCATGTCTCTACCCAATGTGTGTCTTCTTATGTCTCTTATCTCAGTCTTTACTAGTGGTAAATTAGGCAGTGCTTTGCCAAGATTCATGCATCTGGAGATTTCATAGTGTATGAGATTTTAGGTCTGGGACTGTATTATTTTCAGTGATAAATTTCCTGCAGGAGAATGGAGTAGTATTAAGTTGCTTGAGCTTTTATTTGATGTCTTTTGTGGAAGTTACTATTTTTATCAGTTTTACTGTCTTTATATCGTCATGCTTACTGAAAACTGAATTAAAGCATGGCTTTATGTACATACTGTCTTTATTTGTACGGTGCAGTAAGTGGGGTGTGTTTCTGCTTTGGTGGCTGCAATGTGAAACTGAAGGATAGTTTGTTTTTCTTTGTTGTTCTTTGCCTGTTCCTTGGTGACTCTGCTTCATTGTGGAGCTTTTAGGTCCATTGAGCCTTCTCGTTTTGGTGAGGAGCGTGTGCTTTGCTTTTTTTTCAGTATGTTTGGTTTCTTAATTTTTTTCGTTGTGGGCTGTGTTGGTTCTAAGCAGTTGTCTCAGCTTTTACCTTTTAGATGATAAGTTTTCCCGCACTCTCTAGTTTCCACAAGATCAGGAGCTCAGGTTCTTTGTGTCTGGAACAGGTTTTTTTGGTCGCTAAAGTCTTCGGTAGTAGCTCTGCATTTGTAGTTAATGATGATCCATGCAAGGCACTTTTGTTTTCTTAATGGGGATCTGTGATCAAAACAAACGACACTTTGTACTGACATTATGAATAAGAACAAAGAGGATATTGGTCATCTGGACTCTTGAGCTGTTCCTAAAACTTCACTGGTTTTGTTTCATCGAGGCTTTTGTACTGTTCTGGACAGGAAGCCTCAAATGTAATTTTAGGGTTGTCTTTTAAAGTGCTGTTTATACAGTACTTTTGGGACAGTGTTTGATCCAAACTGAGTCAAGAACATCTGCTGTGGAAGGGAGTCAGGCCTACGTGTTCTGTTAGACGTCTGTGAGAGTCCAGTGCTCTCTGCTCAGGTTCTTTCAGATATTCCACACGTGGAGGGTGTGATGCTTAACGCTAGATTGACCATTTGCACATAGCTGATGTTACAGAGGATTTCCGATTGAGCAGTGTGATACAAAATGCACTGAAATCGAGATACAAATGCACGTTCAGCTTAGCAAGCTGCAGCAAGTGCAGTATACAGTTCCAACACAATACACAACACCAGCGAGATGCCCACTGCTGGTCTCTGGAGTATGCTCGCTGTCACGGTGTCCCAGTCACCAGGAAGGAATACGTAGGCTGAAGCCAGCTCAAGCTCTCTGAAAATCCTTGGTTCTGTGGTTTTGCAGAGCCACGTCTGGGCTCCCCCACGCTGCCGTAGCTCACCCCGGGCCACGGTCACTTTTAACAAAGAGCTCAGGGAGAAGCATTTCCAGCACCGGTTGATTCACTCAGCTGGGATGCAGTCAGTTGATGTGCTCCACTGCCAGAGCTGTTTATCCGAAACAAAGGGCTCTCTCTGCTCCCCTTTGTGCTGAGATCAGGCCGGCTCTGCAGCAGCCCTGCTCGGGCACACCCTGCTGCTGCTGCCCTTGCTCGTCCCCACCGAGCTGCCCTCCCTTTGGGGGGATCACTCGCTGGAAGGGGATCAGCAGCAGCACAGCCTTGGCTGGATTTGCAGAAAAACTCACTGAAGGCAACAGACCCTGCTTAGTTGTGCTGGCTTTGGCTGGGATGAAGTTCTTTTTCCCCGCGGTATCTAGTGCGGGACTGTGTTTTGGATTTGTGCTGAGAACGGTGTTGATACCACAGGAATATTTTGGTTACTGCTGAGCAGGGCTTACACAGAGTCAAGGCCTTTTCTGCTCCTCATCCCACCACCAAGGAGGCTGGGGTGCACAACAAATTGGCAAGGGGTATAGCTGGGACAGCTGACCCCAGCAGGGTTATTCTAGGCCATATATCTAATAATATAAATCTGGAGGAAGGAGGTGGAAGGGATGACATTTGGAGTGACTTTTGCCTTTCCAAGTCACTGTTACACAGGATGGAGCCTTGCTTTCCTGGGGGTGGCTGAACACGTGCCTGCCCATGGGAAACAGTGAATGAATTCCTTGCTTTGCTTGAGCTTTTGGTCTCCCTGCTGAGCTGTCTCCATCTCAACCCATGTGATTTTTCACTTTTTTTCTGCTGATTCTCTCCCTCATCCACTGTGGGGGAGTGAGTGACTGGCTGCGTGAGGCCGAGTTGCTGGCTGGGGCTAAACCACAACAATAGTCTAGATAATTTCATTGTTTGGGTGTGATGAATATTTGTATCGGTATTTTTAGTTTGCTCTCTGCTGTAGAGTATGAATGGCATGGAGAGGTAGGAGGGTACCACACGGTGTGTCAAGGCTTCAGGTTGGCATAAATGGTTGGGTGTTTTGTGCATCATATGAAACACTCTCAGTTCCACATGTAATTCATTTCTGAGCACAAAGGCTTTTATTAAATTGGAAAGGAGAAACTGGCTGGAAGTTCAGATTACTCAGTGTAATTCAGTTTTGGTAATTGGATATACAAGGTAGGCAGTGAACGCTGTGACTCACTATTGCAGTGTGGTGACAGTCATTCCACAGACCCAGCTGTGCTGCTCTGAACTTCTCTGCTCTTGATCACTTTCTGATACTGCTGTTCACAGATTATTTTGGCATTGAGCAGAAGGATGGTATAGAAATCAAATGATTTAGTTAGTCTGGTGTTATTCTGCTGTTTTTTGGTTATTCTGGAGGATTTTTTTCAGTATTTTCATACAAGTAACTTCTCATCATGGTGGCCCACACCCAGCTAAGAGACAGAGATTTCTCAGCTCCCATCACAGCAACCAGGTAGAAAAGGAAAAGCCTGGATCAGAGTGCAGCACTTCCAGGCACTCTGAGGTGGAAAGTCAGTCAGGAAATATGGGGAGGAAGTTCCTGTGGGTTACATGAGAATAAATCACTGAGGAAACTGGCCTTTAATATTTACTGATAGAGGAATTAGTTAGCTCTTATTGATGCGAGGCTGAGCTGCCAACTCCATTGGCTTCTGTGATATGTGTAATTTATTTTAATTAGCACCATCCAAATATCTCCAAAAAAAAAAAAAAAGCCCCCAGAGCTCAGGTTTTTATTTTTCCTTGCACAGCAGGACATTTCTTTCCCTTTTTGCCTCCCATTAATATGGGGAAGGGGATCAGTTGAAGCTGATGTGAGCCAAAGGTCAAATATATCACCTTAATTTAAGATTACACAATTTCCTCATACTCTCCATAACTGTATCATACAAAGCCAAAGTGTCCACTTTCCTTAAAAATACAGTGGTTAAAACCCCCCCCTTTTTTTAAGGGTAGGGATTTTTTTAGCAGAGGAGATTACTTTGGGATAAATACACCATTTTGAGCGTGTGGGGGCCTGAAACTGGTTTTGGAAACCTAATACCTCTACTGTCACTACATAAATGAAACTTGTAGCCATCGGAGTTTTATTTCTGTAGTTTTCCCTTCAGTAAATGAAAAAGCTGTAGGAGAGAGGCACTGGGGAGCTGTGCATTTGGCAATATCCCATAAGACAGTCAGAAGGGTAATTGAGATGGCAGTGACACTCAGAAGCCAGAGATGAGATTTTTTTTCTTTATGTGGTCTGTAACTTAAAGCTTAAGTGCAGTTGAATGCATTTTTAGTGGAGGAATCAGTGTTAATTAAAATACATGGGCTGGGAGTGTAACATTAAAGTGCAATGTAGCATCCTCTGTCCTGTGAATGAGACAGTTCTGTCAGTTTTTCCAAAACAACAAAGGGTGTGTTGGAATGTGAGTGGCTGTCCTGAACTGCAGAAGAACAGCTCAGATGGGACTGGGAGTATTCAGAAATACCTGGAAGCTGTAGTGTTCGACTGACATTTGCCACATTGCTCTCTTTTGTTGCTTTACCTTTCTGGTGTGCATTCCTATGGTGACACTTGAAAGTTTGAGGATATTTTATTGCTTAAATATTGCTTTTTAAAAGAATATTTTCTTATTTAAATATTGCAGTTTCTTGCCTTCCGGGCTTGTCTAACATACTTGGTTTAGGTCACTTGAAGATACAGCTTTTCAGATTGGCATCCCTCATTCTTTAGAGGCATTAAGTATGAGCTGCTGTAATACTGTTTTGTCATGTGGAATTACCCAGTTACCTGCCACTCTCCATTTCTTTTCGGACCGTGCAATAGCTCTGAATTAAACTACAAACCAGAAGTGAACTTCATAAACAGCAGCAACTTTGGAAGCAGTCACATGTGCTATAGACATAGATCCATGGAAGCTGATTTATAATAGTTTTCACACTAGAGGGCACTAACAGCTCATTAATTTAAGCACAAACCAGTTTTTACTCTGTAACACTTTGGGTTTGGGTAGTCTCACTGTTTTTATAGTGGATGCCAGAGGTTTCCATTTCTTTACAGCCTTTTCTCTGCAGAAATGAGAAGTCGTAGTATTCATGCAAGGATGCATTAAAAGTGTGTGGAATTTTCCTTTGTGTTTGTCTGTTTGGGGTTTTTTAATAAGCAATAATTTGGGTCATTTGTGGAGAAAAGTATAAATTCCACTTGTACTTTTAATTGCTTTCAATGTGATAATTTTCACTTGAAGCTGGTGAAGAGTCTTGTAAGATAGGAGGTGATTGGATAATACCTTGTTCAAGTTACCTAATAGAGTTGACCTCTGGAATATGCTTTTTTAAGTTGGTAATAAAAGGAAGAGCATCAAAGGTGAACTGATATTGCAGACTTCAGTTTGTTAGGGCTACTGCATATATTTACATATTCATTCTTGGCATAGAGAAGATAATAGGGTAAAAGAGTATGGTGAGTCAATACTGCCAGTAACTGATGGATCTTAATGGAACTTTATCTTGGTTTTAAGTAGGTAATTTTAAAATATGAGTTAGAATCTAAAGTCTGGACCTCAGAGTGGTGTAGCCATTTTGGAAGTCCTTTATTTTTGTTAAGGATTTGGGGCACAGAATCTTGATTAAAAGCCCTGCAGAGAGTGGTTTCTGATGTCTTTTTGCTCTGTGTAGGAATGGTTGTTCGGCTGCCTTGGAGATGATCCTGCTGCTGTCAATGTAGGGCTGAGGATTAATGGTGTGGGCAGTATGGACCTGATGAACGGCCAGTCCAGCAGTGTTAATATTGCAGCTACTGCTTCAGAGGTAAGCATTGAAAACCTCCATTTACTGGGGAGCTAAGTACTCCATTTGTACTTGAAGTGCACTCAAATGTAAGTTTTTCTTTTAACAGCTCGCATCCAGCACATTCTTCTTCTGTGTGGTGGTTTCATACACCCCAGTTGAGTGTGAATAAAATGTAAAGTCCTGAACTTGGCATACCAAAATAGAGCATGAACTTGCATATGCCATAGCTGCCTTTTTCCATGTTCTCTTCCATCACATCTAGACAAGGAAGCTTTTCTTTTCAAGTTTTAACAAGAATAGATGCTCTTAGCACGTTAAGCCGAGTTGGCAGGGCCGGTGGGAAATGTTCTTTTCTTTAACAGGTACTTGTGTTTGTGTACTGAGGGGCAATCTGACCCAGCAGCAGTGCAATAAAGTTGTTCCCTTTGTCTCTTGGACTGTATTCTGGCATAGGTAGGGATCCCTTCTGCCCTCTAGAAATGAACAGCTTGTGAGCTGAGTGTGTGCATCAGCCAAGCAGTGGAGATTGGCCTCACCTGCTGATGCCTCTTATTTTGAAGTGAATGTAGTTTTCCATTTGTCATCTACTTGTTAAGGAAGAGGCTTGGGCTGAAATTAGAACACCACAAAGTCCTGACTATAGTTGCTTCCTTCCTCGAATCTCTGGACTGTAGCAGAGATGTTTTGTTTATTTACAAATTTACAGATGGGTTTTGATAGCAGCTGTGTGTGCTATGCACTTGCATATGGGAATGGGGGCTACCACAAACCAGGTGAAAGGAGAATTGGAGTCTTGTGTTACCAAAAGGAACCAAATAATCTCCACGATTTCACAACTATTGTCAAATGGTCTCCAAGACCACTGTTTGTTTTTATATCGATTCTTGTACTCCCATTGCTTCATGAATCATTGACTGGTTTTTGGCGTGCACCTGAAACATTTTCTTGGAGGAAAGCAACCTTTTTACTCAGCAAAATGGTCTTGAATGTTTATGTGGTGTCTGATAAAATTGCGTAAAATATATTTTGGCAAAATGACGTGAATTTACTTTAAGCAAGGGGTATTTTTTTTTCTATCTTGACTAAGAAATAGGAGAGAGGACTTGTAACTGAAATGTTTCTGTAAGCATACTGGTTACTGAAAATGCATGTCTGGTTTGGAGTATTTGGTGCTGGTTTCAAAGGCAGATTTTTCAGAGAGATTGTACTGTCAGAAGCTGCTTAAAAGTGGACATCATTATTAAATAAGCATTTTCTTTATAATGTGTGAAACAATTATATATATATGTATAACAGAAGTGCTTGAAAATGGACATGAGTTTATTTCAGCTGGCTGAATTCTCCAGGACCCATATTGAAAGCTTGCAGCATTAGCAGTGAAATGGCACAGACTGTCAGAAAGGGCCTTGATTGTGTTGGCCACCCCAACAATCCCACCCTGGGCATCCCTAGGAGTGGTGTCCAAACCCTCCTGGAGCTCTGGCAGCCTCGGGGCTGTGCCCAGCACCCTCTGGGGGAAAATCCTTTTCCTAAAAGCCAAGCCTAACCTTCCATGACACAACTTCAGGAATGAATAAAGACAGTCTAGGTTTGCATCTATGTGCTTGAGGAAGTGATTGCTCATAACACAGATGTGTTGCTTTAATGTGAAAACTATATATGAAATATATGTAACCAATATAATGATTTTTTGAACCACATTTGTGTTTTGCAGGGAAGCAAAATCTTAATTTTGTAGATAAATGTTCACAGAATGATGTCCTAGGATCTGGTATTTTTTGCAAATGAGAATTACTGTAATTGAAAAAGAACAGTAAAATTCCTTCTGCTAAATGTCTTCAACAGGAACACATGTAGCTCAGTGTCATTTTTGTAAGCTTCCGTGTTTTTAAGAGAAAGAGGAAGAGAAGTGATAATTATTCCCTTGGGGCAGACCTTGTCTTTTTCCTTACCGTCATGATATTTTTTCTTTTTGAAATTCAGTGTGACTGTATTGCTTTTGTAGATATAGTTGTTGTTACCTTTCCTGTCAGTAAAATAGAAACTTATTTATACATTGAAATAGAACTGTTGTGTTTTGAGAAATTCCTTTGATATCATGGAATTATTGGGATTGGAAGAGGTGGTAAAGCCCATCCAGTGCCACCCTCTGCCATGTGCAGGGACACCTTCCACTATCCCAGGGTGCTCCCAGCCCCATCCAGCCTGGCCTTGGGCACTTCCAGGGATGCAGGGGCAGCCACAGCTTCTCTGGACACCCTGTGCCGGGGCCTGCCCACCCTCACAGCAAAGAACTTCTTCATAATATCTAATCTAGCTCTGCCCTCCTCCAGCTTGGGAGGAAACCCATAGAAATCCAGGTGTCACTTTGAGGGTCTGATTTTTTGCAGTCTGTGTCAGGAGAAAGTATGTTCTGTGACTGAATTTGAATTGATCATTTACCCAGTACAAAAATTCTGTCAACAATGACGTTTGAACAGAAATTTTGCTTTTGGGAGTGTAAAAAAGAGAAGGCAAAAAGAAGAGGACAGGTCCAAAATATCTTCAGTGTTTCTGTTTGTTCCTGCAGAAGAGTAGCAGCTCCGAGTCCCTGAGTGACAAAGGTTCAGCTGAACTGAAGAAGAGCTTTGATGCCGTGGTATTTGATGTTCTAAAGGTTACACCAGAGGAATATGCGGTAAGCGAGTCCAGAAATTCAAATTACTTTGTGAGTGAATCTCCTTTGCAGCTTCTCCTCTGCCTCTCTATTTCTGTACTTTCTTTGCCTAACTGCTGTCATCCACGGGTTTTAAAAACAGATCCTGTTCTTTAGTTTTTCATTGTCTCTATTCTGTTTGAAATTAAGTCATCTTTCTGGGCTCTGCCGTCCAGGTATTTTTCATACTCTTAAATGTAGCACAGACCAAAGATTCTTGTGACACAGCTTAATTCTGACATGCATAATTTAGTTGCAAGGCTATACTTGATCTGTACTTGGTTTTTTTTTTTCCTGGAGGCATGTTAATTCTTGCTCTAGGAAGCTTTTCTAGTTGTCTTCATCTTTTGGGTGCACAGAATAATGAGATGTTTAACCAAAACATTGGGTGATTGTTTTGTTTTGTTTTTACTCCCTGTAGAGGAACCATTTGTTGTCCTCACCTCTAAGGGATTTGAGTATTTTACTAGAAGAGTTGCAAAGCTCTTAATGTACTTCTAATTCAAGTGATGAGATTCATGAGGAGTTGTCCTGGGGAGATTATTGATATGGAGTAATACGTGTCACAAAATATTCCCATTTAGTTCANTTACTCCCTGTAGAGGGACCATTTGTTGTCCTCACCTCTAAGGGATTTGAGTATTTTACTAGAAGAGTTGCAAAGCTCTTAATGTACTTCTAATTCAAGTGATGAGATTCATGAGGAGTTGTCCTGGGGAGATTATTGATATGGAGTAATACGTGTCACAAAATATTCCCATTTAGTTCATTCTGATTTGTAATTGTTAATAACTATTTCAGTTAATTATTAACGGCTCAATTGATTTTAATGAGAACACTGAAAATTTAAAGCAGCTGGGTTATGAAGTGCTACTTACACATTAAATTCTTCTTGGCTAGGGATCATAATTAATTATGGGATTTATTCCTGACTGAGGCTCAAATCATGTGGTTTGGGCCCCTTCCTTGCACTGTTGTCAGGAACAGCTGGGCAGTGAATCACCTACTTCCATGGGAAGATGTTTTTTGGGGCTGGCTATCCTTCAGTTTTATCTTATGATTCCTGTACATAAAGTACATCTAAGTACTTAGGGAATTTGGGGCTGGGGACATGAATTCAAGTGGTATTATGCATTCAGGCCAGAATGAGTTTGAATGGCTCTACTGTTTACCAGTGGTGGATGCTGTTGGGCAGCAGAATAGAGCAGTCAGTCTCTGTGGAGCTGCTGTCACTCACTTGGACAGCAGAATATATAGAGGTGCCTTGTCACAGAATCACATTTCATCATCCTTTCGCTCCACCATCTAATCCTCCTTCTCTCAAATGCAGCAACCTTTGACTCTGTGTGTTACCCACTTAGGAAGTCTTGGTTAGATAAAAGTCTGTGTTCAAATCCAGTGTTTTTCCTGTTTTCCTGCTATGCCTCAAAGTGGGTAGAGTTCTACTCACCGACAGGAATCTTTTAATTGAGCATTTCACATTACAGTTATGGAGCTGTGCCTGTATTTTTAGTTTCTGTTACTAAGTATAATTTTGCTGTCTTCTCAGTCCCTCAAAAGAAACATCTATGCTTTTAACTTTTTTTTCCTTTTAATGTATCTAGTTCTTCATACCAGGTTTGATTTACTGTAAATTGATACGAAACACCTTGTATGTACAATTCTGAACAATTGAAAAAAATCATCAGTATTCAGTCCTTTGGCAAGGAAATAATTAATTTCATTTCTCTTTCAATGTTTCTTTACACAGCTGCACTTCTTTGTTAATGTTTGTTTCCCCAGGCACATGTATCTGCTTTTCCAGTAGCACCTTTTTGCTTTAAGTGCTGTCTTTTTCTGATCATTCTTGCTGAAGGTTGTAGAAATAAGTAAATTTGCCAAAAAATTAGGTACTCTGGAGGAAAAGTATCTTTGACCCTTAAGCTTGTTTTTTTTTTCTTGGCCACTTCCTTTACCCTTCCTGGGTTTAATTCTGCTGTAACAGAGAGGTGTAAAATCTTCATCTGTATTTGTATGAAAAAACTTATCCTTTAGTGATAGCTCTTATAAAGTGGATGCAGTGCAGGCTACAGACATGTTTCTGTGACACCTGAGTGAATGCTGTTTAAAATAATACAATTTATTTTAAAGTGGTAAACTGATGAGATAATTTGTGGGCTACCTAAGTAGCTTATTGATTGAGAGGAAAGATGAAGTGGAGAAGGCAGTAAAACAGCAATAAAAGTAAGTTGCTGCACAAGAGGTAGTTAGACAGCTGTCTAAATAGTGGTTAGGAAACCTTGGCTCCAATGGAAAAAGAGTTCCTGTACAGAAATAGTGTAAAGGTGAGAGTTCACTGATCAAATCAGAATAAAAATTGTGAGGTCCCATCCTGTACCTTGTGAGATCTGTTGCATTTTGATCAGAATGGGTCACTGTGCACAGATGGGAGAAGTACAATTATGCCAGAGGAGGAAGAACAAAAATCTGAAAGATAATTGTGTTTGAGATATGCTGGAAATAAGATCCATGCTAGTGATTTCAGTACCAATGAGAGACACAGATGTATTTTCAGTTCCCACTGTCTCAAAGTTATTATTTCAAAACTCTGTCTGTTTAGTCATTTAGTGGGTAAGAGACAAGTTGGACAACAAAAGGTATTGCTTGTAATACTATATTTTCAAGAAGCTACTACCAAGCCAAAGAGAAACCCAAGTGCAGATATTTTTGGTGATTTTATTTCCATATTCTCCCCTTTGGCAGTCATCTAACAGTGTCCTGAGCACACAGGAGGAGTGCTGTTTCCTGTAATGGTCCTTTGTCTCATAAGCAAAAGTCTTCCAGCCCTTCAAGGGGGCCAGTTTGAACAGTAGTGGAAATTCTTGTAATAGAGGTGTAATACTTACGACCTTGTTAGCAACTGGGTGGTTTTAATTCTTCCTGAGGTTGAAGGCTGCTTTAGAAAGGGCCAAGTTACAGAAATGGGTGAAATCTTCAGGCCCTGCTGCTGCTGTTGCAAATTTATAGTTTGCTTTATCACCTTACAACCTACCGAAAGCTTCCAGGGGATGTGTTGAATACCTGAGTGTCGCATAGATTTTGGGGAAGAAGAATCCCATTCAATGAGCATGAAGTAGGGCACATTTAAGGATTCAATGGCCAGCTTTGTAGATGCAGCTAGTGAGGAGACCATCTCTGATGTAAAGACCTGCTTTTAGGCTGGTCACTGCTCAGTTCTTTATTGCTGGGCTGGAAGCCACAGCCAGGCTGGTGCCAGGCTTGCCCCGTGGTGTCTGGCCCTGCCGCTGCCTGTCCAGGGTCGGCGTGGTCGCAGTGAATGCTCCCCATTTTCATCCAGGGCAGAAGTGTGGTTTGGAGCACACAGGGCACAGTTTGCAGGGCAGGGATCTGTTAGTGGTACAGTGGTAGTGGGAAGGGGAGGCTGGTGAGGCTGAAGGAAAGGAGGAGAATGCTTGGGGACATGAGCTCCAAATTAAGGTGCTGGCCAACCTCAGGTTGAGGAAATATTTATTTTTTGCTTTACAGTAAATTCTTATTCCTTAGACAGCTACTGTTTAATTATTAGACTGTTTATTACATTTTGACTCACTTTTCCATTTTATACTTCAGCTTAGCCACGGTGGTGTAAATATTTGAGGTAGAATTAAGAGAAGCGCAGCTGTATAAATCCATTGCTTTTTTTTTCCACCTAGTTATCTAAGAAGGATTCTTTGTTCTTCACCCTAGTCCCTGGAAGTGCTATGGAGTAAGCTCATGCTAAGATGTATGTGTCTTTCTTTCTTTTTCATTCCTGTGAAGCTTTGTCAAATGGTTGTTGGAAGAAAATGCGGCTTATTTTGGAAACTGTGTGCAAATAGAGTACATTTAAAAATGGTTTTGATGAAAAAAGGAGTTCTCGGGGACGTTCTTATGACAGTGAAATATCAGATTATCTACATCCTGCTAGCTTTACTTTGCAGTAGAATACCAGAGTAAATATGTTCCCAATGAGAGCAAGAAGAAGCAACTTAATTATAGCATGTGGAGGAACTATTAATGATAAAAGTTTTGGAGTGGACTTTGTGAGAAAACAAGTAGAGCTTCAGCACAGGAACTTGAATCCCCTGTTGTTCATTCTGGACAGCAGAATTATTCTCCTACTGATGCTGTGCTTAACAGAGGCTTAGCTATTTTTTCAGTGAGGAAAATATCCTGGCAGCCCAGAGAGACAGTGCTAAGCCAAGTTGGAAGGCTTAAATATAATTCCTTCTAGAAATTCAGATTAGGGAACAATTTATGAAGTGCTGCTTCAACCAACATGGCTTCAAGGAAAATCAGGTGATGGCAGTATTCTTCAATGACCAGAATGCAGACATTTGACTTCTTTCATCTCAAACAGAAACTGAGTTTCTTTTTACACTGAGGGTTTTCTGTCTGGGACGGGGCAGTGGGGGAAGTGCCCTGTCCTTAGGGTAGGTACATGGCAGGAAAACTTGCAGTGCATACAGCTCGTGGCCTGATAGAAAGAGTTCATGCTTGAGAAGGACTAGGGAGTAGAAAAGTGGGAATGTAGCCCAGGTCCAATGAGAACTTTCATACAGAAATGTGGAGAGGAGCTTAATGCAGTAGTCTTGACTGGAGCTAGAAGTTCTTAAGTTGCAGGTTTTTGTGAAAGGAGGGTAATCCATGTGTCCTCATAGAAAAGAGAAAGAACCAGGAAATATTTTAAAATTTTATTTCATTAAGCTTCTCCATATTCCTCAAAGAAGCAGCACACAGAAATGTAATTCTGAGTTGTTTGAATGTAAAATTTCTGACCTGGCAGACCTCCCCAAGAGAGGGTTAAAACCTCTTTATATGAAGCTGTGTGGTAATAATTTTAGTATTTTGAAGTACTTAATTGTTAACAAGTCCAACTTCTCAACACCCACGAGAGCTAAAATATTTCTACACTTGGCTGTGAGACTCCCCAGGCACGTGCAAAACTCCTATGGCTGTGAAGGGGTGGGAAGTGTCTCCCAGCAGCCTTTCCTGTGTGTTAACTGGAAAATGGTCATGCACCACTCCTGAAAGATGGTTTTGTCTTGTACAGCCCTTCAAGTGGCTGAGAACTGGGGAATAAAATTGTGATGTATTAAAAACATATCTTTTCTACTCATATTCTAGAGCTGTTATCTAGGATCTAGGGCAAACAAACAAAAAATCCATTCAGCTCACCCTGTGCAATGATGAAATACCTTATTATCTAAATGAACTTGGTAGAGATAGCACATCTGGAAAGAGAGAAAATACCCAGTTTCCCTATCTTTGCATAATCAAAATGCTTATTTAAATAATAAGTAAGGACAAGTTCGCAGTTTTGTATTGCACATGTAATTATTTTTATTTTTTTTAAATCTGTGCAGCTGGCAGCTCCAAAACCAGAGAAGTTATGGTTGGCGTGCTTCATGTAACAAGTTGATTTGAACACTTATAATTTTTGGTTTGAATATTAAAGCATTAAACCACATTTGGGAGAGGGAAGCTCTCCAAGAATTTGTATTGGCTGGGTTAGGGAGCTGGAGTGAGAAAAGTTAGTGCATTGTATCTTTCTCTCTTGCAGAAACCAAACTGGAGGCTTTGCTTATTGGGGTTTAAATTCCCCCCGAGATGGTCAAGGCAGAAGCGTTTTGTTGCTGTTAAGAGCTGAGCAATGGCACATAACATAAAACTCATAAATTATTTTTGAAACTTTGTCATTTCAAGTGCTTTTAATTAGACTGCCAGCCTTTCAGTCTGCTTTTTTTACTTACTTAAGAGTGAGTGAGCACATTTTAAAAGAATAAAAATTCAGTCGTTAGACTTACGGATAGACTTATAAATAGGAGCAAGTTAATGTTTCAAAAAACCTGTTTTCTTAAATGTAGCTTTAGACTCTAATGTGGGTTACAGTGTCATATCTGCCAACTCAAATGGCTTTTTAGCAATCATCTTGGATATTCAACTGTCAGTGGCTTGATTCCTTTGAATTGGGAGCAATTTGCTAAGCCCTGGGAGCTGGTAATGGAAATTTCAAGCTCTCTAAGAAAGGAACTGCAATAATGGGTGTTTCTTGAACAAGTGCTCCTGTGATACAGTGTTACTTAAGCTTTTAATAGAAGCAAAAATGTGTCAACCAAGCAAGGAAAAAAAGCCCTTCAGCCTAATATCGACGTGGTAGTAGAAGAAAAGTTTCTCTATTAAAAGTTCTAGAGGTTTTTTAATTGTCAGACTTTTTAAAATATTTTCATTTACTTAATAGCAATTTCAGATATTTTTAGTAATGAACTTGAATCCTGAACCTTGACACTTGTGAGTTTTTTCAGTGTTAAAATATCCTTTTTAATATCCCTGCGTAAAATGTCTGCATTTGTTTTGATATAAGAATTCTGGTGTGAAGTTCTAATAATGCTTTTTATTTCATAACTATTTTGTATCGATCCCTTCTTAAAGTAGTAATTTGTTTAGGAGTCACTACTGAAGCAAGTCAAATTTAGCTAAGGTAGTTCAGGCTGACGAAGAGGACGGATTCTGGAGGGCTGGCAAGAAAGATGACATTTATTTTTAAGTCTTCTCGCTTCACTGTGAACACACAATCAGTTTCCTGGCTTATTTTTATTGTGCTGTTACTGCAATCTTGTTTTAGTGAGGAGAATTTGCAGTGAAATGTTAATAACTATTGAAATGCCCATATCTTTTGTAAGGATCTTTGAATGTGCCTTCTATTTGAATTTTATTGAGGTGCCCATTCTTCTCATTTCACCTTCCCAAACCCAACCAATTTCCCTATTACTTTACTTTACTGAGAAGCATAATGATGCACCCACTCAGCCATATATTCACCAAAAAGAACACATTTTTGGGAAAGCTTGGTAGACTGAAGCACACAGTGGGAGACTGGATATGGAGTTCTGTGGCTGCTGTTCCAGGACTGGGTTCCTCACTTTGCAGCCACTCTCTTCACAGGCTGTAGCTCTGCCTGGGGTTGTTGTGACCCAAGGACAGGACCCAGCCCTTGCTCTTACTGACCCTCATGCCACTGGCCATCGATGCAGCCTGTCCAGATCCCTCTGCAGAGACTTCCTGCCCTCCAGCACATCCATATTCCAGCCCCACTAGGTGTTTGGAGGAAGGAGCACCACTAGAGCAGAGCCCAGGAAAGAGAGTATGTAAAAGTGAAACATGTAAAGGCCTTATCACTTCTCTAGTGTTGTACTGCAAAGCACCAGATGATTGTGTCAGGGTGTTGGTTACAGATAGATAAATTATAAACATCCTTTTTTTATGTTTATCATTGATTGTCAGAATTCCTATCTATTTAGAGGTCAAGATGTGCTACCAAGTATAGACTGGGTTGTCTTTGCAAAACACATCTTGCCTCTTTAGAGCAGGTACATCTCTGTGCTTGCTGCCTTTCACCTAGAGCATCCCAGTTAAGATTTTCCTGCAAGGCTGGATTTCTCTGAGGAGCTGTTCTGCCACCCACGGGGGCATCCAGTGGCAGCTGCAATTTGTGAGAGTCGCAAAGCTGTCAGTGTGTACCTTGGAGTGTATATATGGAGCACTGCTGTTTTCAAGGAAATGGGGATAAAGCCGTGCAGCTGACAGATGAGGGAATAGAACAAGGTCCCTGGATTCATTATTAAAAGAAAATTTGTGATACCTAACTCAGATGGCACTGGTATTTCTGGGCTACTTTTGGAAGAAATGATCTTTTTTTCTGAATACACAGGCTGTCAGCAATCCTAAAATGTGCAGGATTAATAAACTAAAAATAGGGCTCTGTGAATATATTTCAAAATGCAAAACCTGGTCTTTGGCTTTACTCTTTTCAAAGCTAAGCAAACATCCCAGAATGAAAATGCACTTATTGACTCTGCCTTGCTGGAAAAGAGATGACTGTGTTTAATTGCAAATGTTGCTGAACAACTGAACAATTGCTTTGCATTGTTACTCAAATATGGTTCAAGTATTGATTGAAAAGTTGTAGGGATGTTTCAGTAGAATAGGTGAACTAACATTCAGAGTTTGGAGAGAAGCTACCCTTGAGCAACTGCAGTCAATTCCCTGTCTTCTTGAGGAGGGTGTTAAATTGTATTTCTGAGTTCAAGCTCTTACTTGCCTATGTAACTGCAGGATTATGCTCCTGAGAATAATTTCTCATAATTTATAATCTGTGTATGTAAAACTGGGAGCACGTTTTTGTTTGGTTTTGCAGGATGACCCCATGGTAGAAGCTGAAACCTCTGAAATGAGGTACAAAATGAAAGCCAAATACGAAAAGCAAACAGAACAAATGCAATTCTTAAACAGCACAGCACCTACATGGAATGCAAGGCTAATTTTGATCTTAACTTACGGATTTTTTTTAAATTTTTATTCCAGGGTCAGATAACATTAATGGATGTGCCTGTATTTAAAGCAATTCAGCCAGAGGTAAGTATTTCGTTAGCTTTGTTTTTCAGTTTAAATAAGAAAAGTGATGCCAGTGTATAAATTCTGCAATTGCAATGTCTATGTCTATAAATCTTCATTTTTGTCCCAATTCATACAGCTCTGAAGCAGATGGCTTTTTAACAGAAAAATATCTGGAATTAACAGTCTGTTTGGAGACTAATGTTGGTATTTAATTCAGCTTGTGCTGGAGATGAAGCATGTGGGATTTAGTGTTTCTGAATGACAAATATCCTGATTTGATAATTCTGATCATAATGTTTCAGGTTTCAGCTACTGATACCTGTTTTAATACTTCATCCTGTCCCATGTTTCCATAACTGCTTCACTTCTCCTTTGGCAAAATGCAAATGGTTGTAGAGGCATTCAAGATGTGTGAGATCTGTGGATACATCGGGATAATGCACTGATGATTTCTGTTCTCTCATTTGTTTTTATGTAATGCCATACTCCTTTCAGATTTTAGCTGCCTTGGGCTCATTTCAGCATCTTCACAGTGACTATAATAAATGATGAATTTGTTTCTCCTCATTTCTGTACCATTAGCATTTTCCTGTGGGTATTGTTTTGTACTTTTGAGGGTTTTATTTTTCGGTTTATTGTCCCTTTTATCAGTACTGTGGAAGTATTTCTCAGGTCATCAGTCACTTCAGTCCATCACAAACTATTTCAGTGGCAGCAGGTTTGTTATGTCACTCTTGTGACATGCTGAAGAATATTTTGCTTCAAGTTGAGAAACCTGCTCAGTCTCTTGGCTGTGATTATTGATTTCATCATTCGTGTTACCTGGGAATTTTTTTGAAGGCTACTGTTTGATCTGTACTTGAAGATGTCATGATTCAGCTTTCATAGTATTTCAGCACAGTATTTCCCAGCACTTGTGGAACTGTGTGGGATTTTTGGGTCACTTTTTAGTTTGTTGGTTTGGGTTTTAGAATTTTTTTGTTGGTTTAATCCTTTAGAGAGCTTTCCATTTGATCTGATTTGAACCTACATCACAGCAGTATTTAACATTAGCTAAAGTAATACTCAGACATACATATGAGGAAAACATTTAAAAGAGTCAGACAAATGGGCAAAATGCTTTAAAGCTTTGGAGAAGAGCTTTAAAAAAAGAGAGGTGCTGTTAGAAGATCAGGATAAACATATTCTGCCAGTTAAAGGCACTTCAAGGCTATTCAGAAAAAATATGAGAGAGTAGGTGAATGTATATGGAAAGTATTTATTTTTAAAAAATCTCTATAAGAGTAAGAAAAATTTAATAAGAAATTTAATAAGTAAATTAGAATTTAATAAGAGAAGTTGGTGTGATGCCTTCACTGGAAAATATCCATGAGGAAGGGTGACTCCTTGACTCTTTGGAGTGTTTACACACAAGCAGCTGAAGGCTCTGACAGTGTGCAGGTATCACCAGTATGCAGAGGATGGTGGCTGATGTGTCTCTAAACTGTGTTAATCCCCTGAGGAAAAGGGCTCTAAAGATCAGCTCTCACATCAGCAGAGGCTAAACACAATTAAATTGCTTTTCTCCTGGTTTGCAGAATGGAATATCAGACGTGGAAGGATTAGTTTACCTCAAGGCATCTTGACAGCAGGTTAAAGAAGTGGTGTAGATTTCTGAGCTTCCTTCAGGTTTCTACCAGCCTGTGCCATGTCCACGTCTTGATTCAACTTGTAAATCTTGATCCATCCCTTGGCATGCACACTCAAGCACTGTGGAGTTTGTAATTAGAAAACAAAACACCACTGAGCTGATTTCACCAGTATCAAAGGGCTCCCAAACTGAGTCTTCAATGAATGATTGAAAGGCATTGATAGACTTAGTAGTTTTAATTCTAAATACTGATACTGAATTTCACAGCTCTCATCTGTATGCATGGTGGCAGATGATGAGCAGTATTTTTCCCCAGTGTACTGTGATTTAAAAACAGAGTGTTTATTCCAATTTGTAATTCACCAGCAAATCTTTGTTGCACGGGTTGTGAATCTCCCTTTGCTTCCCAAACTGCAGAATGGTATCTTAATGAAGTTTCTTAGCCCTTAATGTGTGTTCATTTATTTTCACAAATAAGGTTTATGAAAGATGTACTCAGAGAAGCTTAATTTTTTAAATTGCTGGAGATGAATTTTCATCTATAGGCTGTATGAGCAGTATTCTTTAAATATTTTTTAAATTGTGTCCTCATTGTGTTAAAATGTTTCTTAAATTATTACAGGTGGCTTTTATATATATATATATATATAAAGCAATACCAGAATTTCATATTGGTTATCTTAAAAAAAAAAAAAAAAAAACCACAACAAAAAACCAGGGCTGAATAACCCTTTCCAAAGCAATATGCAGTAGTTTTTCTGCATCAAAATCAATGCAAATCAAAGCACAGCATGCCTACATACTTCAGCAGCCTTTTGCCTCCATCTGTAGCAACTAAGAATTATTTCTGTTTAAATTCAGATTTCTTAGCAATGTTGTGGGTTCACATGTGTGCTCAAGTTCCTGCACACTGCCCACTCCAACTCACCATTTCATGCTTGGTGAAAAAACAGACTGGAAGCTTAGAGTTGCCCACAGAATCTGGGGTTAAAGAAAGGGATGGATCCCTTTACATTTGGGGTGAGCCAGAAGCAGGGATTTGAACCATTACCATGGCTAGATACTCTTTAGTGACACAATCCTCTGCCTGAGCTGTATGCAGGCTGTATCACTCCTGGATTCTGGAAACACCTTCCTTCTTCCTTAAAAACACCTGCAAGTTACTTCTGAGAAAGGAGAAGGAATTACTGTTTGTTTGTTAATTAATAGTGGGCTGCGGTATAAGAAATAAAGATTATAAAGAACACACCTCTCCGACATAAACATCTGTCTGTACCAAAGCAGCCAATTTGTATTTTAATTTTTAAGGGAAAGAAAAATTATGGAGTTCCCCCAGTCAGTCATAAGATTTCCTTCCATTTCCTGGGAATGGCAAATGGTATGTTAGTTTTTGTTCTCTCTCTCTGGTACTGGTTGTGGCTTTCTAGAGAGCAGTGACTGTAAAGCTCTGCTTTACTGTAAAAGAAGGGAGTCTTAGACTTGCTTGGCTGTGCTGCTGGTAGTTGTGTTAACATTAAATAACAGCCACATGACCCCTTGCAGAACACATCAGCTTGCTTTTTTTTTGGAAAATCTGATTACTTGTTTTACATGTTTTAGTACATCTCCAAAATTATTTGCCCATATGTGTTCATACTGAAAATATCTACTGGGTTATTGTCTTTAACCTCTTCATCCCCTCTGCTTCACCAGGCTAGGCAGTGAAAAAAAAAAATTCTCTTTACTGAGTGTTCTAAATCTCTGCTTACTCTGAAATTGTAGAACAGTTCCACTATTAATCCTTGCTTCTTCTCTCCTCTTTTTGAAACTTTCCCTTTGACCTAGATAAAGGTTTTTTGTGAGAAACACAATCTTGCTCTCTGCTGTGTAGTACAGGTTATAATTTAAATGTTCCCACAGTATTTTGTTAAGGAAAATAAAATGCTATGTATTCGAAAGGGAGTGAAAACCAAAATGAGTTACAGAGAAAGTTCCGTTTTTGTATTCTTGGTGCTATGTCTTTCAGTTTTTCACATCAGTTTAAATGTACCACATTAAATAAGAAATTGATGGTTGTAGTGATGTAGCTCCTGTTCCTGAGAATACTTCTGGTGGAAAAAGTGGAATTCTAGAGGAAGATCAAGAATTAGAGTAAGTAAGAGATAGGCAGCACAGCCTGCTTAGCAGAGAAGTGAGTGTTTTTGTACAAGGGTAGGAGTGGTTTCTCAGTTCCTGTGTGGTGTGTGAGTGTGTTTTATTGCCGTGGTGAACACAGTCAGATGTGTCCTTCTTGGGACTGTGTGGGATTGCTGCAGGGCAGAAACCTTGGCTGCCCCTCTGCTGATGGCATCCTGGGACAGCGCGATGGGCAGTGCCAAGGGCAGGGAGTTCACACAGCCAAGTTCTGGAAAAGTATAGGAGGGTTCTGAGCAGGGGTCCCCTGAGGCACAAAGTCAGGTGGTCACGCTGGGAAACCTGACAGGCAAAGGGAAACAACTCTGCTTTTAGTTTGGAGATGAGAGAAAAGAAAGCTTGCTGCACAGGGGAGAGGGGTCTTGCAAGTGAGAGGAGGAAGTGTTTCCTACACTTCCTGAAGGGAAGGGGAAAATACTTTTGGAACTCTCAAAGCTCTGTTCCTGTCCTGTGTCTGTCCCTGAACCACGGTGTGGATGTCACCCTAAGCTGCTGAAGAATCAGAGCTGATGGCACAGGTCCTGAGTGCCTGTGTGACTGTGCCTCAGCACCTCTGGAAAAAGATTTGGATGTGTGTCTTCCCAGGCAGGAGCAGGATCTTTTGTTTTGCAGTATTCTCAAATCTGTTGCCACTGATATTTGTATGCTGTGGGCCCTTTGATGTACAGGGCCAGGGAAATTGGGAGCTTCTGCTCACAATCATGATGAGTTTTTCACTCAGTGATGAGAATTGCAATGGAAGAACGTGGCCTGAATTTCTAAGAAATTCCCATGTTTTCCCTAAACCTGAGGTGACAGCTACTCTTTTCCCACTGTTAAGGAAGGGTTATCAAGTGCCAGTAGATGAATTCCCTTGTGTTTCTCTTGAGTGCAGAGCTGTGATTCCAATGGAAACTAGAGATGCTGAGGGATTGAGAGTGTAATCAAGAGTCCCTTGAATAGCTCCCTTCTCCAGTAGCCTGCTCTCTTTTGGAACAGGAGTAATTCAGGGCTGTGTGGTTGTCCCATGCATCCTCATTGAAGTGGAGGTGTAAGGACAGGGTCATGTGCTTTCCTGTGCTGAACACGCCAGATTTTCCGGGGTAGTTTTAGGTGGCACAGCTTTCTAATGAAATTTGAAGGAATGGCCCTAAATACATAGCCAGAAATTCTTCATTCTTTCCAGTGCCTGGCCAGGAAGCTCCAGGTCTTCTCTAACAAAGAGCAGCCCACCACAAACTTCAAGTAGAAGAATTCAGGGTCCCTCTTAACTGGCATGAGATTCTTTGGTAGCTTTGGGACATTGGTTGGAAAGATGCTAAGAAGTTTCTAATTAGAAAAAAGTCAAAAAAATTAGAACTTAGACTATCCAGATAGCAAATTCTTTCAAACTGTCTTAAATGGCACAGTTACTGGTTATGTGTTGAGTCATCTTAGGTAAGTTATGCGGTAGCTGGATGTTTAGTGTGAATCTGGCTTCAGTGAGGAGTTTTCAGCATGGTGATAAAACTGAGAGCACTTCAGAGCAGATGATCTGGAAGGAAGACATGAATAAGTGGGAAAGAAGGGGCTGTACTTTGCTATTATACCACTTGAATAATTAAGCTGTGTCTGTATGGATTATTTTTCTTGGTAACACTGGAACTGGTTGTGTGCTGAATGCTGTCTTTACATCTGTTCATGTGCTGTTGTATACAAACAGAAGAGCTCATTTTGGTGCATTCAGTTATTTATGATTTTAATGAAAACTTCTTTATTGAAATTAAGTGACAGTAAATAACCAGATGATGCAGTTTCCCGAAATAGGCTCCTTTGGAAGGGGAAACTGAGAATAGTATTTCTTTTATTGTTAATACAAATGATGACATCTTTTTGGTATTTCTTTAATGCAACATGCCAAGGTAAAAATATGGGATGTCTTAGATGGAGTTAACTAGGTGTATCATCTCTTTAAATATCTTCAGAAAGTGATTAAAAACAAAAGGACATTTCGCTCTCTAGCTCAGATTCATGTTTGAAGCAGGATTTTCTGTGGTAACAAAATTAGGAAAGCTCTAATTCAGCAAAAGATGAATTGTAATAATCCAATAACTCAACACAATTCAGAAATGACAGTTGTGGAATCTCAGTTTGCAGAAGGAATCAGAACAAGTGTAACTGTGTTACTTCACTGTGTTATTGCTCTGTTATTTTAAAACTTACAAGATTTGTCTCTATATGCCTTTGGCTCTGAACATGTGTTGTGCACTAAATTAAAGAAATGAATTTTCATCCTTGTTCTTGCAGGAGCTGGCAAGCTGTGGTTGGAATAAAAAAGAGAAATACAGTTCTGCACCAAATGCTGTTGCTTTCACCAGAAGATTTAATCATGTGAGTTATTTTTTTCCAGCATTATTACATGTACACATTTTAGAAAGTCTGTGGGATTAAGTGTTCTGGCACAACATATTTATTTTGTATCACAGCTGATTACTTGACAATTTAAGGAACTCCTTTTAGCAGATACTTTATCTACAGGATGTGCAGAAAGCCCAAACCAGTGTTGAAGAAATACTCTGTTTTAAATAGCAGCAATCGATGAAAAGTGCATATTTTCCCCAGAACTGCTGGCTGTCTCTTATATAAAGACAGAATCATAATTACAGGTTAAAGGCTTGCCATACAGGATTTCTGGACTAGTAATTAGATGTAATTTCCCTCTGTGTTACTTGAGTGTCTTATGCTTCACATAGATGTTTTTGTCCCTAGAAATAGAAGCCTCTTGTCAGCCTAGGTACCTTTTTAAGGTGATTCCAGGCAAACTTTTAAAAATTCCAAACAGTTTTTCTGTAAAAAATTCGTTCTTTAACTCTCTATTTGGCATAGTTTTAGGTAGTATATTTGATATTTATGGTTTTCTTACTCAACAATTTCTCTGTGTAAAATCAACTATTAAAAGAAGAACAGAATTCTCCCTTTCTCCACAAGTAAAGCTGGAGAAGTCCAGCTGTGTAGTTACCCAATCATCTCTCAAAACTGTGGTGTTCTTTTTAAGTAATGCCATATTTTCTCTTTCAGATGAAGTGATTCTATTACTCTCATCTCTCCTCTTGTAAATGTTTAATAATGTCTCAAACTTACAAGCTGTCTTGTAAGTTTGTACCCAGTCTCAGACTTACAGAGATCTTTGTTAATCATCTGAAACTCAGACCAGACCTCTCAACTTTTCTATCTGTTTTTTTTCTATCAGTTCTTGTGTATTTTCTCACTTTTCATGATTGCTCTCATTGAGGATATGATCAAATCTATTACTTTTCACTGACAACACTTAGAATATTTCTTAACCTACTGACTGAGATGCTTGTCTGGGTTTGGGTTTTGGACACTTGCCTGATTCTGCACTGGAGTGAAGAGAAAATGTTACACAGCAAACTTTTTGTGACTGTACCATCTATTGAGATCTGGGGGGTTTGGTCATGAACTTGAGATTTTATGTGGTTTTTTTGGGAGTTGTTGTTTTGGTTTGTTGTTTAATTTTGGGGGGGGGGGTTGTTTTTGTGTTGCTGTTGTTTTGTTGGGGTTTTTGGGGGGTTTGGTTGGTTGGTTGGTTTTGGGTTTTTTTTGTTGTTGCTGTTCTGCATTTAGTTGAAATTTTCCTGATCTAGCTTTTTCTTTTTGAAGTTGCTCCTGTTAGAATGTATAGGCTAATATAAAAATACTCATGGTTTTGACACTAATCTCACTGATGCACCACTGATTCCAACATTTGCTGCCTTGCTTATGCATGGCAGTTGACTCTTCAAAGAAATGTTTAGTTCTGGTAAATATTGTGGAATGTTTTTATAGTAAAAACCATGTTAAGCAGTGCAACTCAGCAAGGACTTCACTTCTCAGTTGTTGTTCTGTGCTCTGCTGAAGAACTGCAGGAACTGCCTGAAGTCACCTTCAGACATCCTGAAGAATTGTTAAAATATGCTCAGTAGCCAGAAGGAAGGAGAGGAAACCTTATTATGGGAATAAGGACTTCCATGAAGTTTATATCAGCCTTTGTCCTGGCAGCAAGGAAGCCATCAGTATAGGAGTAGAGAGGGAAAAGGACAGATATTGTTTCTGCTCCACTTACCTGGGGGGTTCTAATGCTTAGTCCTAAAATAAATAATCAGGAAAATCACAGGGACTTGTGGCCTTCTCAGGCAGGAATACATGTCATCAAAATTTTGTTAACCTTTGAAATTTCACTGGGTTTGAATTAAGCATTATGCATCTGTCTCTTCCTTTTTTGCCCCCCAACTTGCCAAAGGAAAACCATGAACAGCTCTCAATCTTAAATGAAGAGAATATTAAATTACTTACAGCTGCTTCACAGCAAAATGATGTGCAGGTAGCATTTTGGGAGCACTGATGATTCTGTGAAGTTGCTTACATTCCACTGAGGATGAAGCTGGGCAGTTCCAGCATTAGGTATGGGATAATTGGATGTGGTGCCTGTAAAAACAGCTCAAGTTCAGGGAAGAGAACTCAGTGGAATCCTTCCATGCCAGGACTCTCCTGTTCTTGGAGAATTCATTGTTGAGTGGTACTCCATATAGATCTACATATCTAGTATTAATTTTTTTTTTTAAATATGTAACATCTTCACTTTTTTTTTAAACTCTGATCTCTCATTTTTCAGCTTTGTTCTGAAAGTGAGTTGTGTACTTGCTGTTACTGGCAAACCTGTCAGAGTGCACAATTGCCAAGTTCACTTACTAGATCACTGTCTCACCTTTTCAAAATAAACTTTTATCATATATTTCAAATAAACAGTTTTTTTAAGGTAACTGTTTGTGCAAAGGTCAGTATTGGTCTCTTGGTTGTCAGAGTCCCTCAGCTGTAAACTTCTTTCTTGAGGTTTTTTATTTAAATGGGAGTGAAACTGTGCTGCCATATAGCTTAAAATATTAGAGAATCTTGTCAGCTAGATTGGGACAGTTTTAGAGGAAGAGATCCCACTTGCAAAAGCAAAATTTTATGTTTTACTGACTATGTTTATGAATGTTTTTTGGGTTTTTTTGCATCCTTTTTAAGACCAAATGCGAACATTGTATAGAACCTTATCTTGAATATTGTAGTGGTGCTGAATTGCAGTGGATTTAACTGGGATTATCGGAAATTAGGGAATGGAGTGGTTAGTATGCATGGAAGATACCTGAAGGAAAAATCCAGAAACTATGAAAGGGATATTGTTGAATTTCCCTATCTTTTGATTAGCACAGAAAGCAAAGATAGTTTTGGAAGCAATGGCTATGAACCTAAAAACAGCAGTATAACAGAATTGGAATTTCAGATAAGGCAAACATGGGATAATTTTAAAATCTTGAAATGTGATTCAGGAACAGATATGTTCAAAGTTAAGCCTGTTATTCTCAGTTGACCTTAATGGGGAAGAATATAAATATACAATTATATGTCAAGGCTTTAAATGCTGCCTTGAACTGGTATCAAAGGTATTTTTACCGAAAGGCTGGGAGTCATGTAGCTGATTGATGTTGGTATAACAACATTTAAATGCAGCAAGAGAGGACTATATGGAAGAAGTATGTATTATTTATGTAAAGAATGAAACAAATGTATTTGTTTTTAATTATTGCTTTTTCAATATGTGCAGTACATTAGGTTATGGTGCTGTCTAAAGATACCAGTTAATAGACAAGACCAATCAAAACCCTGTGTTTGTGTCAGTAAAAACACATGAGAGGGGACTGGAAGTGGTTGAAGCAGAAGTGATTAACTGTGTTTAATTCTGTATCTCCTGCCTGTTCTGTCACTGAAGGGACTGGAGGGCTTTGAAGGAAATTTGTTCTGATTTGTTTGGGTTTTCTTCTTTGCCTACAAGAGCTTTGAAGTGTTGAGCTGAGGTCTGGCTGGAACTGGAACAGAAACCAGGCTTCCTTGGGCAAACAAGAGCATTTATGTGTCATGGGGTTTGTGTCTCTGAGAGCTTCCACACAATTCAGGGCCAACAGAGACAATCAGGGGATTTTGGTCCTGATGAAAATGCTGGAGTGTTGCTCTGTGTTCTGAGCAAGTGTGTCACACTCTGGTCCATCACAGGCATTCTCCTGTTACATCAACACTCCGTGAACTTAAAATCAAAGAGATTTGGGATCTTCAGGTATAGTGCTGTGTGTTTGTCCTTACCTGATTCTTTATGACACAGAAATCCGTGTTAAAAATTTAAATTCCCTTGATCTTCAGCAGGAAAGCATCTCCTTAAAAACTCATTGATCAGTCGGGAGGAGAGGGTTCTTTTTCTCAAGCTGTGTAACGACAGCAGAGCACCAAACTGAGGTCAAGCTTTTTATGACAAAATTTTGAAGTACTGTCAAAATATTTTAGATATTTGGTACTTCTGTATTTGATGGAATCGTAGAATATCTCACCAAGTGCAAATCCCTGCTCCTGGCAGGACTCAGTAAGGACACCTTCAGAATATTTAATTAAAGAAAATACTGGAGAAAAGACCTGGCAACAGTCTACATATTTTCATTTTCTAAACAATGCAGAAGGTGCAAAGGTTTAAATTCTTTTTTTCTCTCACTATTCCTGAGATTGTCTCAGCACTTGGAGCCCTGTCCTTAAAGGAAAATTATTCTGTAACTGAACAAAGGGAATGGAAATCTGTCATTTAAATACAGGTACTGTCACCATGATTTTCAGATTATTACAATCGGATGATGTACCATCAAAAATGAGATAATTTTCCATATTTTTTTCCTTTTAACTTTAAACAGTGGTTTCAAAACATCTGCCACTTTTGAGCAAGGCAGTATGCTGAGACTTTTTTAATCACATGGAACCACTTTTTGTTTGTGAGGATAACATGGTTTGTCAGCAGATATTTTGCTTTGCAAAAAGGAAAAAAGAGGAAAGAAAATGAAGAAAAATGAAAGGAAACAGAAACCTGAGCTCCATGGTTAATTCTTTCCTGGCTAATACCATCTTAGACAAACAGACCAAAGGAAAATGATTCTTATGCAAGATGTTTGTGGGGATTTTTTGTGGGTTTTCTTGTCATTCTTCCATTTCTCAGTTCCAAAGAGCTGTTGTGATTTAACATCCCAGTTTGCATCAGATCTCTGGAACTTCATACAAATGTAATCATTTGGGAGGTGTACATCTTCTTGTGCTCTTCTGTCTTAGGAGCTATCATACTGTATGAAGAGGAACAAGATATTTCATTTTTCTAAGTGAGATTTTGGCCAGGAACCTGAATACATACACAATGTTAGTTTACAGGAAGTAGTTTAGCATCACTTAAAAATGAAAGCAACATGACATGTTGAAAGGTTTTTATGTATAAGAGTAAACTTACAGTAAATTTCTTCATACACTGTTTTCAGTAGTTTTGTAAATACCAGTCATGCTGTATGTAGACATTCATTAATTTTTTCCTAACTCGTAGCAAACAGATGAATAAAAGCTGCAGTATTTGTTACCCTTTGCTACTGCTTTATTACAGTTACAGAAATGTTTAATTTTTATCATTCTTTGTGAGGGCAGAGGGTGGGAGGGAACAGAGAAAACAGTGGAGTTTAGACATTACAAACACTTTTTTAAAGTACAGCTTTTATGAGACATTGGTGTAAGTATGAAATGCAGCAACCATTTTTTATACTGAATTTAGCAGGGATCTTACACAGCAGTGAAGTCAGAGCTAGAGAGCTTAACTAAGAGTACTGTGCTGTACATCAGCAGGTAACTGGCATAGCCAGAAATAAGAGTATAAAGTAGAAGTTAGCTCATGGCAGAGCTTCCCACCTTACATTCTAGTTTTGTTCAGGGTTAATTTTTTTCCCAAGGTGTTGGAAGTGTCAGTGAATGGTAATTGAAGCTGTTCAGTTCATGTAAGAATTGAGTAATACAGCTTTGATGTTGAGGGAAAGCAAACCAATGGATATGAGTCAATGTTAGTGCTTACATTCCTTCATTTTGTAGGCTTTTCGTAACATTTCTTCATGATTTTATTTTCCTGAGAGAGCACTGTTTGGAGTATTTTGCCATTTGCTTTGTGTGTGATCTCATCCTCAAGCTTACCCTGAACTCAAGTGTGTTTTCATAGATCCTACTTCCATAAAAATAAATAAAACTTTTCAAAGTATAGTGTGGAAACTCTGGATTTAAAAGGCATTTTTCTCTACATTTTAGGTAAGCTTCTGGGTTGTTAGAGAGATTCTGCATGCACAGACTTTAAAAATACGAGCTGAGGTTTTGAGCCACTACATCAAAACTGCAAAGGTAAGAATTTGTATTTTGAAAGGGGTGTGGGGGATTCACCATGATCAAAGGTTTTATACCCAGTATAGTCAGTTCACAAATACACATTTGTTTGATACAAAACAGACAATATTTGTCTGATACCTGACTTACCTGTGGCTGTTTCTGTTGACATCAGTAACTGTTTAGCTTCTGTGTTGTCACAAAGTGTACAGTCAGTTTAAACAGCATTAGTCAGAGCAAAAATGGTTTGTTTGCTTTTACATTGGAAGGAAAGGGTCTTTTATCTCTTACTCAAATAATATAAACTTTAAAAATGTGGTTTGGAAAATAGACTTTGATTCAAAAGACATTTTGGAGCTCTCAATCTTTCCTAAAGCCTTTTGAACTGACATTCATAAGAAAAGGGTCAGCAAATCTGGAGTGACATACAGCCCTTCAAATAGAGTGAAACTTCCTCACAGCAGTGAGAAGAAGGGGATGTTTTCCCAGTTTCTGCTGTCAGATGATGGCTGCCTTTTATTATAGTTGACTGCTGTGACTACCCCTGGTTACCTGCAAAAAAAAAAAAAGTCCAATATTTGTTAATTAATTAATTTTGTATTCAACTGCATTCCCTGTCTTGACAAGCCCTTTTTTAATGAAGCAATATTTTACTCCTGTGGGATTTGACTCTCTTTGGGCAAAGCAAGAGCTAATTTTGTAGGATTCCACAGGCTTTGCTCAGTAATCATGCTGTGGTCATAAAGCGTCAGTGATCTCTCTTAAACATCCTTTGATATCAGGTGAGTTAATGTAGCTTCATCTGATGCATTTTTAAAAGTCAATTCTTGTGTTTTTGTTTGAAATACAAACATAAAAAATTGGCTTTGTGATCCATGTTCCCCATAGGAGGGGGAGGTTCAGCTCTGTAGTGCAGAACAGATGTGGGAAGCCAGCTCAGCTGTGGCTCATACTGGGATAGGACTGGCCAGTGCTGGGTGCTGTAGGCTCAGCTTTGGGCACAGCACCCTGAACATGCCTGACCTCACCAGTGCACTGCAGGCTGCAGTGTCTGCTGGAATGCTGCTGGCTTAGAGGCAATTATGTGCTCTAACAGTCAGATAATTGAGCTTTGCTTACCTGTCAGCTGTAAAAATCACAGTTACAAAAAGCAAGAAGCTCTGTATGGGGTGTTTTTATATCAGTTCGTTCACTTCTGTGCTTGTTATTTTGACTTTACTTGCATGTGGTTGCTGACATGCAGTGGGGGCTGTTGGAAGGAGTTTCTGTTATCCAAAGCTATTATCAAAGCAGCTTGGAGCCAGAGGTCACACTATTTACCTTTTCTTTAGAGAAGCTGTAAATCCACTCCACTGTGAATTCCTTGTGCTGGCAACCTATTGTATATCTGGCAGTCCTGAAATGGTATCTCATCTTTACTGCTTAATGCATGAAGGAATTACAGCTGCATTCCCCTGAAGTTCCCACACTGTCCTGGTTGTGGTGACTTGTGTTTCACTGCTGGCAGCAGCTAGGAAAGCCCTTCTTTTAATTTCTTTTCATTTCTTTTCATTTCATAATTTTCATTGATGAATTTTGGGATAGTGAGCTTCATCACCTTGCTTGTGATGTGTGTATGAGGAAGAAGGATTATTGTGTAAGTGGAGGGACAAACATCAGCAGGACTGCTTGGAAGGATAACAGTGCTGTGGTGTTATGACACACATCCAACCCCTTCCACCTTGCCCCACAAAATACTGATTACATCTAGTAACTAAAGAATCCTCCCAAAAGGGGATGAGGAGAGGGAAGCACTTCATCAGAAGGTATGGGCAAACTTCCACTGTCAGCAGGACATGCTGGAATCATGGGGATCTGAGCACCCAGACTGGAAATGCTACTGAGGTGTCATTAGAAGTGGCATTTCTAACTAATACTTGTGAGGACTTAGTTCCATAAAAGGCTGTAAGTTTCCTGGCAGTGTGTTAAGTGGAGAGACATTCATTTGCCCTGTTCCAAAACTGTTAGCCAGAAAACCATCTGTTATCCATTTCTGAGATGGTGGGTTTTGACTTTCATCCTTCCAAACAGAGGCTCTCCTTTGATGTTCAGATTTAGTCAGTATTCCTTTGGTCTAGCGTTTTGTCCTTCTGCCTCATGAAAGGCTTCCCAAGCAAGAAATAAGCTGAGTTTCAAGTAGGAAAAAGTATTTCCACCATTTTTTGAATAGGAAGGTTCCTTATTTTTTCTTGCTGGAATCCTAATCTACCTTGGTGAATATCTCAGATTAAACAAGATTTACAGTACTGTGATTGAGTATTCTCCTTAGCAAAGTCTCTCTGTTAGGGGTAAAACCTCAGTTTGGGTGCACTGCACCAAAAATGGATGTGGTTTGGATTTCTGGGAGGTCACAGCTATCAGAAAAATTGATGTTGCAGAAGAGCTTCAGGAAGAGCATTTTCCTCCAGACTGTTTTTAAGCTTTCATGACAGTAGTACCAGTAGTTACTTGGCCAAGGCAGTGGATAGTTTTGAAGACAGAGGGAAAGGAAAAAGAAAAGGGAGGGAAATTCCAAATGTGTGAGAGAATGCACTTAAACACGGTATTTTGTGGAGAGTTTTTAAGGGAATTCTTTTACCCAAATGTTTTTGCTGTTCAATTTTGATTGGGTTGTTGGTTTACCCTAGTTAGTTGTCATGCCCCAGAAATGGCCTTTCAGTGAGAGGAGTACTCCTGGTATGTGGCTTTTGAAATTTCCTGCCTTGATTTCATCCTGCTAGGTTATTTTTTGGGTGCTTTGATATAGCCTTGGTAGTTGCATAAACTTTAGGTACTGACAGGATTACATCATTCACCACTGGGTTGTCCTTCCTGGCATGTTGTTTTAAAATACTATTGAATGCTATGAAAGGAATTTGTTGGGTTTGAATGTCAGAAAATTTCTGGCACTTCTAATATATTTCCCAAGATGTGTGTCTATATAGATATTTTTAAGGGTTCTCTATGGGCTATGAAACAGCTAGTTAGTCTAATCCAAAACCATAGAGATGCAGTAATGAAAAATTAGGAGGTGCCATAAAAGTGGTCTGTGTGCACAGCAGTTCACTGTAACACTTCATTTTAGACCATGCGAGATTTCCTCATCTTTATATTGTTATTTATTCTGGATTCACTATTGACAGCACTTGGAATGTTGTTCATTGTTATGATTTTTCTCTTTTTTTTATTTTTTGTCCTCAGAAGCTGTATGAGCTGAATAACCTCCATGCTCTCATGGCAGTGGTGTCAGGCCTCCAGAGTGCTCCCATCTTCAGGCTGACCAAGACGTGGGCGGTAAGTGAGCAGCAGGACAGGGGGGTGGAGTTCATTTGTTCTCAGGTAAATACAACATCCTGAAGCTTGTTTTCAAGGATTCAGCACTTACTACAGAGAGCTTTAACTGTGTTCTGCTTCTAGGTCCTCTGAAGTCTATGGTTTCCTCTTAAATTTTTTTTTTCCATTCGGCTGTAGAAATATTTTCCTCTGAAAAATAGTTCCCTGCAGATTCTGCTAAATGCAGAGCTTCTCATTTGGCCAGAAGCTATTTTGTATTTAGTTGCTGGAAAATTCTGAATGCCAAAGCAGGTCATACTTTAATCATTTAGGGGTTTATACTGTTGGAATTTCTTCTTTTTTTTTTGCTATGGAGAGCAGATGTTCAGAAACTCTTGATTCAGTTTCCATAAAGAACTTCGTTGTTTCTCTGACTGATAACTAACTCTAGTGCTTTTCATTATCATTTCATAGTGACAACACCATTAGACAGTATATTTGTAGTTCTGCCTTTGTACAGTTGTGAAAGGACAATATTTTTTGGAATAATTTTTGTTTGTCATCTGTTTTTTGACTGGCATTGTTTATCATTGTATCCTCAATAAGAAGAATATGAGCAATTACTTTTGCTGATAATACTTTTGAGCTTAGAAAACAGTTCTTATTCATCCATGTATTGTGTAGTTTTTCAGCTGTTTCAGATGAATTTGACATTCAGTGTGACAGAAAACAATCAAGTGATTGAGGTGCTCCTATGCAAAGGATACATATAAATAGATCACTAAAAACAGCTGAAAACTTTCACTGAACACACAACAGCGTATCCTTGGATGTTACAAAAAGTTTATTTGTCTGATAACTGCATGAAAATGTCATTCAGTTGATAAATATTCCCAAAATTGACTATAAGTCACTTCTGCCAAGATACTCATCTAGAATTCTGGTCACATTTTGCAAGTGCACAATTAAGTTAGACATTGCTTCCAAATACCAAAAATCTCTCTGAGGAAATCCTAGTGAAATTAACACTTCAAAATGACCTCAAGGAGAACTTCTGGTTTTCAGATTTTACATTGAGGATTAATACCTCCACAGTTTTATGTAAGCGTGAGGCCAATTCAATTTTTAAATCTCTTCTTGTACATTAAATGTAACTATTACCATCTACTAGTAATAATTACATTAATTACTACCATGATGATGCCTTTCAGAACTGGGAGTCCCTATTTCTTTTGATGCTTGGTTATGCACTAGTTTGCACTTACAAGGTTTATTTATTTGCTTTTGACATATGTATCAGTCTTTAAAGTTCATCCCCCTTCCAACCTCTGAAATTCCAGGTAACTTCTCCCACATTTCTGCAGGTGTTGGATTCCTCATACGATCCCAAATGCATCTGTGCTTTTCATCATCTTACATAAGCCTTTGCAAATTCAAGTTGCAGGGTAGCTCCCAGCAATGTGCACTGCAAACTATTTTAGTTGTCCTTCTCCTGGAAGTTCATCTTAAAAATTCTTGAAGATAATTCAAAGCCTTTGACTTCATGTATATATTATAAAAGTATATTAAAAGCAAGAAAAGGCACACTAAGCCTTTATTTGTGTAACAAAGACATTTGGTTAAGTTACACAGGAACCCTCCGAAACCTTCAGCAAGGAAGAGTTTCTTCTCCATTTCTGAGATGGTTTGTAGCGGCCCTCAATCAACTCCATTTACAAAGTCAGGAAAATAGCTGCAAGTATATTCATTCCCTTTAGAAAAAAAAAAAAAGCCACCTTAAATGATGGGAATCTAGAGTTGAAAGGAGCCATTAAATACTTGCTTAGTAATCTAATGTTCCTAAAAAAGACGAAATTCATGTCTTCTGACGGTATGTCTGAATTTGTCTGAAATTTGTCTCACTCATTGCCTGCACACACTCTGAACTCTGGAGAATAATAAGTGCTGCTTTTAGTGTGTGATTTGCCCCATTCAAAACTTAAGAAGAATTGTGAGCCTTTCCAAGAAAGTTCACAAAATAGAATATTCAGCTTCTCTCCATTTAATGTAAAGGAATTCTAGATGACCAGTGAGGATTTTGGCAATAAAGCAGATAATCATCAAATGTGAGAAGTGGGATGAGCCAGCATCCTGAGGCCTCATCTCATCTTGCTGGCATTTCAAAAAGGTTATATTCAGTGCTGGCACACTATAGGTAGAAAGCCAAGAGCCATTTAGAGGGCTCCAAATCCTTCCCTGCTGCTGTAAACTGTCAGCCTTAGCTTTTATTGTCCCTGCACATGTACAGCTCTTTACTGTTATTTTCATCCAAGAGACAGAAGAAGAAACATTATTTTAAAAAAAAGCAGCTCCAAAACTGAAGAATGAGGAAATGGGTCCTTACTTGGCCCTCACAGAAACACTTGTAATGTGCTTGGCTTTTCTGGGTTTTCTCCCTGAATGCAGGAGGTGGAGGCATGGCAGGAATTGACCTAGGAGCATCAGGGGAAGTCAGGCAGGATCAGATTGTTACGAGATCATCCAAAGAGCCTGAAAAGATACGTCAGACTTGAAAGACGAGTGTGCAAATCAGCATGTTTTAAGGAAAATACAGTTCATTTCATTCAAGTTTGAAATCAGGCCATTATTATATCTGTTAGTCCTGTCTTACCTCTCAGTCTGCAAAAACTACAAAAACCTTTCAGACATTAAATGATGGCAGAATGTTTCAGGATGTTATTAGAAGCAAGCTAGTACTGGCTGATAAAACTGGAACCAGCTTTGAGAAGATGAACTTCAAAATATAAATGTCATGTTCAGGTGGTTGGAAAGGAGTCACGTCAGTCTGCTGCTTCCTTCTCTTGGTAGACTCTGTGATGCCTTAAGTTTTAGCTTTTATATTTTTCAGATTCTGTGCTGGTTTAGTGTGGAGTTCTGGGCTTCATGTTAAGAGTTAGTAAGCTCTCTTCACAGGGTAGGGAGACAAAACAATTCCATTCTAACTTGGGGACCAAGGACAAATTTTAGGCCCAAGAGTGCAAACAGCAGTGAAGGAAGAGAGGGAACAAGGAGGATGGAGCTTCATAACCTGAAGCTGTAATTGGACAATTAACTCCAATATGCTGATGGACCAAAACCTATAAAAGTGTGAGACTTCATGACTGGGGATCCATTTTGTGACCATTTGTGGGTTTGAGTTGGGTGCAGGCCCTGGCGGGGTTCCTGCACTGCCCAAGGTGGATCCTTCCAATAAATACCTTTTATCCTTTTATTCTACCTAGTCTCTGTTTCCAGCTCAGCCTTCTCAGACATCATCTGCATTTCTAATGAATGGAGATGCTGTTCATTTGAGTATTGGAACCAAACTTAAACTAAAGATGCAAATTAATTGCTGGAATGTCAGTGATGAGTATGTCTTGGGAGGCAATTCACTCTCAACTGGTGGCTTGCTTCTGAAAGCCAGTGTTTAGTTTGTCTGTCCTCATGAAGAGTTGGGTATAGGAAATGGAAGTAAAAATAAATTATTTCAGCAGAAGGGAGACTTCACTTCTGTCAGACTCACCTAGGTTGATCTTTAACTGAAGTGAAAAGGGAATATGTGTAGAAATTCAGTGATCTGACTCTTGCAATTGCCTTGTAGGGGAAAACAAGTGACTGGGGCTTGGAACACTGAATCTGCTGCCGAAATATTTGGTGGGAACGTCTTACACCCTTTGTTAAATTCTGACTCTGAGTTGAAGTGAAGACTTTGAGGCAGTTTTGCAGTAGTAGTTCAGCAAGATGTTTGGAAAATATCTTCACTTATTTTCTCCATCTTAGAAAGAGAGCCTGGTTGCTGTTAATTCTGTCCAAGGAAGGGATTAGAGGCGAGAGGAATGGATAATGAAGGAGAACCATGACTTAAGTTTTCTCTTCAAAGTGGACATTTCTATAATATTAAGAGCCAGTAAAATTGCCAGTTGGCAAATAAATACAAGTCCATGATTTCTGTAAAAATACATTGATAAAATCCTTACACAGATGCAAGATGTAGCCCATACTAGCCACTGTGAAGAGAATTGACTCCATCCCATCCTAAGCCAGCACACTTAGGGATAATCAGAGTGAAAATGTTACTGGTATGAATACTGCTGATGGGGATAGCACATGAAATTATGATGTGTGTTAGCTAGACTTATTTTTGGTAGCTTAGATTGTTTCAGAAGGATCCTCCAGGACACCAGTGTTTTTACCTGCCTAATTTTTAGAAGTATTTTTAAGTTTACCACCCAGAATTGTTGCTTTTCTTTGTAAACTCTCCAAGTGCTCCTCTTTATGCAGTAAATGATGTAGTTCTGAAGGAGCTGAGTTAAAAAAGAAACAGCATACCAATAACAGCAACAACAATAGGGAAGTGAAAATCTGTGCTTGTAAGGGTAAAAGAGGAAATCATAATGATCAAACATAAACTCAGCTGGTTTTGCCTTTTTTCTTTGCCTAGCTACTGAGTCGGAAGGATAAAGCCACCTTTGACAAGCTGGAATATGTTATGAGTAAAGAAGATAATTACAAAAGGCTTAGAGACTATATCAGCAGCTTGAAGATGACTCCTTGTATTCCCTACTTAGGTAAGCTGTAGCCTGTTTCTCCAGTCATTGCACAAGCTAAACACCATCTTTTAAGCATTCAGGAAACTCTGAGCACTTCACTGGAGAATCTACAACCCCAGGTGATTGTGGACACTCTGTATGTGGCAGGACAGAACCTAAGAAAGAAAATACCTCTTAAAGCTCACAAACACTGCAGGTTTTACATCCAGTATCAGTTTTCTAGGAAACTATTTTGCGATGTGTTGTACAGATAGAACGACTTATGGAGAAGTACTTCCATTGTTATGCCTGCTAGCCCTCCTAAATACTAAATACTTGGCTGTTCTAGTAATAATGGCTTTTAATTTATGAGAATGTATAAATCACAAGCCTCTGAGAGAACTAAATATAGATCTTAGAGTTTGGAACGTGGTAAAATCTGGATATATTGCTCCGTTTAATATACACCAGTGTGACAAGAGAAGCTCAGTTGTTATAACCAACTCAGCCTTATGGAATAATTATTAGTAAATTATATTCCTGTGTATCTAAAAACTAGATAAATGCATTTAATATGTGTTGGTTTTGTTGTCAAGCTAATTTAGTGTTACTTAAACTAAACAGACATTAAAATGATAAATGTGCTGTTTTTAATGGAGCTTTTGTTTCATGAGATGTTGGTAATCACATAAAATTAAGGAACTGTGTATCCAAATTCTTCATATTTTTGCAGATAAGAAGTTGCTCTTCACCTGAATTCAAGATGAGCTCTTGTGGTCATTAAGACCTATTAAACTGCAATCTCTGTTCCTAAATTTTGATACTTCCTTTACTCTGCTGGGCTATTAACTTTTCCAGGATTAATTGGTTGAATTTTACATGCTTGCTACAGAAATAGAAAAAATACTTCCCTGTGGGGGACCAGATTTTCATGCCCCTGTAGTGTTTGTCCTTCAGGGTCTGAACTGAAAGGCACAAAAAGGAAACCAAGCATTATGTAATGTGGTGAACCCTGCAGCTTTCCCATCTTGTGTACATGGACAATATAGAGACTTGATATGTAGTTCTGAAATGCTTCTCCTGCTGATGCTTTTTACCCATATGCCATGATTTTTGAAACATGAAGCCAGCATCAAATTGTTTTCCTGCTGATTGTAAAAATCCCAAGCCAATTATTGGCAAACAGTTTTTAAGTTTTATTCAGTTACAGATGTTTTCCCCAATAAGTAGCAGCTTCTTGTCTAACTTCTGCATTAGAATAACTTGATAGTTTGCAGTGAAATATATAATTCTTTTCTTTTTAGAAAGAAATGCTGTTTACTGTGACCTGCTGTAGTTAAAGCATGTGTTGTGACCTGGTTTCATGTGATACCAGTTCCTATTAGTGACATAAGGAATGCTCTCAAGCCTTTTTTAATTCTCCAAAGGAATAGCAAATTCCCACTGGTGCACTCCCTATAAAATTAATTTTGTACGGTTCAAAAAAGTGGCAAAAAGATGAAAATTGCCTTGAGCACACAGTCATGATAAATCTGGATCCACTTTGGAGGATTGATGGTTGAGTCCAAGTTTTCTCATTTGATGAAAGTTTTAATCTCTGCTAAGACCTGGGTAGATTTGTCATTTCTTCAATTTCCTTCCCAAGGCATTTTTACTAATACAAGAGTCATTTGGAACGGAAGGAACTTTAATTGCTTGTTTAACTTACTGTTTTAAGCTTATCAGTTAAGAGGTTACAGTTCCTAAAAGGAATACTTCTTCTATAAGATTCTGTAAGGGTGTAGTGCTGCTCCTGGTTTAAAACATCTAAGAAAGCCTGCCTAGAAGTCTGCAGATGGAAATGGTGATGGTGGCACGTCCAAGGAAGGGGATTCCTCAGGAGGACCATTCCCTCTCCTGGTGGAAGGAGGAGTGGGGGGTTTCTCACTCCTGCTGGGGAGAGGCAGCAGCTGCCAAGCTCCCTCAAAATGCTCTTTGTAGGAGTGTAGAGTGTCATACTTGCCACACAGTTAAATTTGCCATTGCAAATCCCCTCTAGAGAAACACTGGCACTGGTTGTGGAGACCTCTGTTTGGGAGATCATAGGGAAAGTGAGCATATAAAGGAATTGCAGCTGGAATTTCGAGGATGAATGTTTCACCCTTATGCAGCCAAATACCAGATGTGGGTATGGATTTTTTTCACAGCCATCTTGGCATTGTAAGAGAAAGCTTAAATGGTTTCTTGGTGTAGGTTTTGCAATAGGAATGAAGCTGCAGAAGTACAGATTGTCTTATTTCCACAGTTCACCCTCTGTGGACAAGATAACGATGTGCTTCCACGTTTAACTAGGGGAAGGAAATAAAAATGTTTCTCAGCTCCTTGCAGCAATGATTCTGACGTGATCCCAGAATTCTAGAAATGCAGGAGAGAGCAGCACATCATGTGGACTCACCTCCTTAAATGTGAGCGTGAAAAGCTGTGCAACACCAATAAAGATGTTCAGCAGCAGGCCTTTGATACATAGTGTGGGATATGTCATCAGTGTTCCATCACTCAGGCAACTAAAGCAGCCAGAACAAATGGGAGCTGTATGTGATGTTATAGTTTACCTTAGAAAAAAACCCTATTCTCCAAGAGAGTCTTATTCCAGAGTTCTGATCCATGTGAGATTGCACAATGAAACAACTGAGCCATATCTTGAGAAGTAAGATTTTTATTTAACTAAGCAATACTACCTTGTGAGAATTTTTTCTTATAGCTGTCTTTGAGGAGTGATATCCAGAAAGAGAAAAGCCGAAAACAGGTTTTTAGGTATTCATCTGAGGAATATTCAGCTGCTTCAGTGATAGTGCTTGCAACAGATTTTGGAAATAGATGTGAAAACCTGTGTTTCAGGTTTCAAACAAGTTGAACTTTCTTGAGAACTGCCTGGTTAAATCTGGACTGATGGTAGAGGAATGGTGAAGGCTTTATCCTTCCCAGACAGACTGCTTCTGGATGCCCAGGGCAGGAAGCCTAAGGGATGCTGCAGCCTCTTTTGAAAATCTTTCAAAAGAAAAAGTATGAGAGAAAACATTCAACTTTTAAAGTCATTCAGCTCTGCTTAGAAAATTCAGTCCGAAAGCTACAAACTGTAGATAAGAGTTACAAGCATTTGAAAGTGAATTATTTTACAGAGTATGAACCAACCTGAAAAAGACATGCTATGCTTTCCTTCCTCATAATGTTAAACTGGCAACTTAATTAACTCTTTCCTTTCTGAGCACAGCATTTTACAGTCGGAGGTTTCTGGGTGGATTTTGTCATAATGTTTAGTTAACGTCATCCTGCAGCTTTAAATTGGGGAAGGCTTGCTTTTTTTAGATGTCTAATATATAACATTTAATTGAGTGCAAGCTAATTTTACTTTGGGGTTTCTGCACCCCTTTCACTGAGTGCACTGAATAAACAAACGTTGTTTTTGTAGCAGGCAAGAGATTCTTGGGGTAAAGTACGCTCTCTGCCAAGGAGAGGAAATCTGCTGGTTGAATGAACTAAAAGCTCTCAGAAGTGATCACTGAAGGAATGTTTTGTAGGGCATTTTTCTTTTCTTAAGTTTACCTGAACTGCTCTTCTATCCAGCTACCATAGAGAAAAAAGAATAGACTATAGAGTCTGAATTTTAAGCATTTGCAATTAAAAAAATGTATGCAGGACACTCAGTCAATGAGGTCTGTATGATATTTGTAACAAACAAATATTCCTTATATGAAGAACAATTTCAGAATTATAATCATAAACCTTTGTGTCAGTTAAAATTCTTGGAATTTGGGAATGGAATATGTTGGGATTGATGCCCCACCGCTGCCAACCCCAATTAAATATTGGTGGAACTGGTTGGCTCTGATCTCTGACCAAAGATTTAATTACAAGCTTTGCAGCCATACATTATCAATGAAGCTTTATCTCTACTCCAGAGAGTGTGTTCTGAAAGCAACATGCTGGTTTTTCTCCTCTGAATTACATAGGAGGCTTTGCACAGTAATTGATATTGACTAATTTAACATAACAATAATACTAGATTATTCTTTTAGCTATTATGGTTTCTTATTTTAAATAGGCACAAAATTCCTTAAAATCCTGAAGGCACATACGAGTTGCTAAACAAACACATTTGTTACAGTTCTGAACAGCATATTCACTTTTACATAATGTAAATTTAAATTAGGCAACCAATGTGGCTATAAGTGCAGTTATTAAATAATTTTATATAACAGGGAGAAAGCTTTAGTTCAGAGATTCTGGTGCCTAAAGCAAATGTTTAGTTGTATCTGATTTTGGAAATATCTTGTTTTAAATCAGTGTGTGGTATAGCTTTTGTTAAATGTTGGGACAATATTTTCTAATTAACTCCTTAAATTACATATTAATTCCGGTGGAAATCTGATATCTAGAAGCTAAAATTTAGTATAGACAGTATCAAAAGTTTTCTAGGTGTAAGGGAAGGGAAATGTGTGTGTCGTAAGAGCAGCCCAAGTTTGGGATGTCAGGGAGAACAGACTCAGAGCTGATTTCTAACCTTTGTTTTACTGTGGGAGCAGAAAGCTGTGGTGGAGGAAAACCTCTGATATTCAGAGACTTACCTCAATTACTATGTGTGAATGCTTGGTCAGCCCTCGTTACTCCTAACTGGAGCAGGGGAGTGGCAAGTTATGATTTTAATACCAGGACTTTGATTTTTGCCATTTAAGTTCAAAGTTTAGTTAGAAAGCTTGTATACGGAGGTTGAAAGTAAAAAAAAGTACCAAGTAATTTGATTGTCTCAAGTTTATCAATAATTTCATAGAATTCATTTTCTTACGCAAGGAACGTTTTACCTAAACTTTTACAGAAGGTAAGACTTGCAGATCTTAGCAGGGTAGAGAATTCCCTAAGAAGTTTTGTGTTAAATTTGCCTCTTCATTTTGAAATAATTATTTGTTGCAAAAATCTTTCTCTGCTGCCAAAGCTAAAATGTCTCCAATTTTTTATGCAGGTTCTTGGAGTAAACATCAAACAGCAATGTGAAGTCAAATTTTTCATTGACAGTAATACCAATATCAACGTTTTTAAATAAATTGTTAAATAACTAATCAATTTTCACATTAAAGCAAGACAATGTCATTTCACATATTTACATTTAAGGGTTGAGCTAACCTGAAAAGGCATAAGCTTTTTGAACTGGAAAAGCTTATACCTTGTCAAAGATCTGGAATTTTTTACCAGCTTTGACTGTTTACATCAAGCATGTTCATCTTGGAAAAAAGATAAAAATGCTTTGCAAGCACAAACATCTGCTTTTGTGAATGTGTGTTTAAAAAAAACACTGTCTGTCACAGTAGAGAAGGGTCCTAATAAAGGAGAGGGGAACATGAACAGGGGAAAGAAGACAGGAAAACTGTGGACCTGCTTTTTGCAGGGGCAGATTGTGCAAAATAATGATTAAAAAGTAACATTTTATTTTTCCGGAGCTCAAACACTGGGAATTTTATATAGGAGCACTGTGGGATTTTCCTCCTCAGTCTATAGGTCTGATCATCATCTGCACTGCTTTCAGGGAGTAGGAACCTCCCCGGTACTCAGCCCAAAATATTCCATCCTGGTACTTGCTCCTGTAGTGGCCCCCTCGGTACCAGACCCCGTTGAGGTTGGAGTGGGCACACGCGTTGTACCACCAGCCGCCCTTGTGGAAGTGAGCACAGTTTCCTGTGGAACAGAAGGACATGGGTGAGCTTCAGCTCCAGGCACTAGAAATGGAGGTTTACTAAATGTTTTCATATTGTGGCTCATTCTCAGAGGCAGCTTGGAAGTACTTCATAGCCTCTTGTGGTCGCATCTTGCTGTTCTTGCTAAATTATAAATTCTGCTGTTGTACAAGCAGCCATTGCTGGAGGCGGGGGTTATTGACATGGTCTTTAATGTGACAGATGAAAAATGAAGGAGAGAACCTTTCTCAGCCTGCCAGCACTGCTTGTCCATGAGCTAAGAGCCAAGGAACTCGGCCTATGTGCTGTTTAGAAATATTCGAGCGGAAGCAGTGTGAGTTGATACGGCCCCGAGCAGCACGCGGGGCCATGGCTCCACAAAGAGTTGCTTGTAACTTGTGTTTTTACTGTTACAGGCTTGTCTGAGAGTTTGCAGGATTTGTCCAGCTTTATGGTTATTGACAGCTGAGGAAAAGCAGTTGAAGTATTGCACCCCCCCAGCCTTCCTGTTACTGCAAGGGAAAAACTGGCAGAAATGAGAAAAAGGGAGTACAAAAACCAAGTGATGTACCCCTTTCTTAAGTATTGGTACACAGCTAAACCTCTGCACACTTCCAGTTCCTTTATGCTCTTCAGAGGCTTTAGGTCCTGGTGATTCTGTAGCAGCAGCACTACTCAGAGATCGCCTGGACAGGTATTCTGGTTGCAGTCACATGCAAGTGATGAGCTAAACAGAAAATTGCTGCAGTGTTGTCAGTGAGGGTGATAGATTTTGAATTTCTGACAGGTGCAGATGCTTGAAGGGGGCCCTGACAATGTGGTTTTTATGATCATTGATTCAAAGCATCTTCTAGTAGGGTTATTTTATCAGAATTTACATACTGTCTTTGTCCTCTGCTATATTTTTTGAGGTTATGTTGATGCCTTAAGTTTTAGCTTTTATATTTTTCAGATTCTGTGCAGTTTTAGTGTGTAGTTCTGGGCTTCATATTAAGGGTTGGTGAGCTCCCTTCACAAAGTAGGGAGACAAAACAATTCCTTTCCAGCTTGGCACCAAGGACAAATTTTAGGCCCAAGAGTGTAAAAAACAGTGAAGAAAGAGAGGGAACAAGGAGGATGGAGCTTCATAACCTGAAGCTGTAATTGGACAATTAACTCCAATCTGCTCATGGACCAAAACCTATAAAAGTGTGAGACCTCGTGACTGGGGATCCATTTTGTGACCATTTGTGGGTTTGACTTGGGTGTAGCCCTGGCGGGGTTCCTGCACTGCCCAAGCTGGATTCTTTCAATAAATACCTTTTACCCTTTTATTCTACCTAGTCTCTGTGACACTGCTTTGCTTACCTGAATACATGTCCCTGTCTCTGTCCAGTGTTGTGAATTGCTTCCCATTGTGCCATATCATGGAGTCCCCAGCGTTGCCCTGGTAGGTGCCCAGGCGCAGGCGGTAGAATTCGCTCTCGGGCTCCAGGCGGAAGCTGCTGTACTCTGCGTACACCTTCTTGTTGCTCCAGTCCTCCAGCTCAATCAAGAGTCTGTAATTATCCTGATTGCTGAGCATGTAGATGTTTTCCAGTCCCAGCCAGTACTCTCCATCGATGTTCCCAAATCCTTTCTGTGCAAAAGAGGATCAGGAGGTGCTGTTAGCTTAGCTTTCCTTGTTTGTTAAAGCACTCACCAGCAGGAGTGTGATTAAACCAGCAGAACTTGGGTACTCAAAGCCTTTAAACTTCTCAATTACTTCAACCCATGCATTTAAATGCTTTATTTTGCTGCACTGGGACTGCTAAGCTGCATGAGATACTGCCAGTACTGGTAGTGGTGGCAAAACATCTCAGTTCTTGCTGTCCTCCTCTTTTTAAGATAAAGGGAGGGAGAACAGGGAAACTGAAACAAGATTTATTGACAAAGCTGAGGGGATTTGTAATAATGGGTGAATAATGGAATTTTAGGTTATAATTCCAGGTTGAGAAAGGTATTTATGGATGAACAGTCTCAATGTTCAAGGCAGATAACTTCTTGTTGCTTGTGTATTGCAGCTGGTGTTGTTTTTTACTGTGAATTTATTCACACTATTGCTCTGTGTTCTTCACAGGATTTATAAGAAATGAAATATATGTTTTCTTTCAAATCACAGACTACCAGCACAGTAGCTGTGAAGTGATATTTCCTATCTGCTGTCTGCTTTCCCCAAGTAAACCAGTGTTGTTATTGTTTGGTGTTGCATTAGGTTCAGAATGTTTATGATTGCTTTATAAGGCACTCCATAACTGCCTTAAAACATTTTATAGCATTTAACAACACCAAAACCAACCATGCACTGCTCTGAGAAGTAAAGACTTTGCATTATTATTTGTGTGATTATTGAATAATTGTTTTAATTATTGATTTAGTGATTAATATTTGAATAACAAAATTCCAGGAATGCATGAAGCAAAAATCCTCACATTAATTGGTGTCCTTTATGTAATTATTATTATTACTATAATTATTAATACCCCAACCAAATGATCTTTGAATTTCCTCTTGAGCATGTAATTAGTCCAAAGCAGCATCCTCTTTCCATCCTAGACATTCTGCCTGCTAGTGCATAATATCACAGCAGCACACAGCAATGTGTTTCCTTTCACCAACCTGACACCTTTAGATTTCTAATCTAAATGAACAGATGGAAATTACTTCCTTTAATTCATTCATTATTAGGAGTATTTTTAAGTTGAACCCCCGATCCAGCAAATCGATTAGTGTGTTTAAATGAATAATTTCACTGGCTGAATTTGCTTTTTCTTAAGGGATACAAATGAAGCTTTACAAGTACTCACTGTAGTTCTCAGTGTGTTAATAAAAATCATGTGTTCAGTTAGAACTTTGTAATAAATGACTTCCCAGGCACTGTCTAGAATAACATGTCTCCCAGTTGTGTTGTGCATTACAAACCCAGGCTGTCTCAGCCAGGCTGGTTCATACAAAGTTAACTGAGCACAGAGGGAAATGGCAATGGCCACTGAAATGTCTGCCTCTGGGGGATGATCACTCTTTTCAGTTATCTTTCTTTGGCCACTGCTTTTCTGCATTCTAGAATTTACCTTGTAACTGTCCCAGTTCCTGAAAAAGTTGACAGATCCATCTGTCCTCTTCTGGATAACTGCCCATCCTCCAGGGTCCAGGCTGTTCTCACACCAGAGCTGCATGGGCTCGTTGCTGTTTTCAGGTTTGATCATGTAAATCCCACTGTTGGCATGCCCAGCATCCCTGGCTTGTTGGCAGTCTTTGAATGGACCTTTTGGAAAAGAAATACTGTAAGCCTTCAAGCTGGGCAGTGCAGTGCCCATTGTCCAGGAATATTTTGTAATGGAAAGTCAGTAATTCAATTAAGGTATAAACCTACCGTGGAAAATGGTGCAAAAAGTTACTGTCTGAGATTAGTTGTATATATAAATAAACATGTCAATATCCTCTCTCCATGTATTTTGGAACAAAAATTTCATTTTACTAAACAAATAATAGACTTCGGTTACCAATGCCTGATTTTTTGTCTGCTGTGGTAAAGGTTCATACTCTGGCTCTTGATACTGAACAGCAATATGATTTTTTTTTCATAAATGGTTTTCTTCTTTTTTACAAAAGACAGACATCAATTTCCTTCATTTTCTGGAGCACCAGATTGAAACTGATGGAAGCAAAAACCAAAACAAACCCAGGATACCAAACCAACTCTCCCTATTTCTGAATGTATAAGTAGTTTGAGAGCTACTGTAAGAAATAATTACTGCCAGAGTCTACAGACATGGAATTTAGTCAGGCAGAATTCTTGGGCTGCATAATCTTCTGCTGTTATCTGCTTAGCCAGTTTGAGGATTAGGCTGTTAACTGTGGGTAGGAATATTTTGAAGTTTCATGTGTTGTGATGTGCGCAGATGGACACTGAGGAAGGAAATAAGCAAGCAATGGAGAAGGATTTTTGAGCAGCTAAAAGGACTCACATATTTGTTCTCAGGGCTGCGGTTGCACAAAATTGCTGTTGCTGTTGTGAGGGCTGCTTGAAAGCTCTATTTTAGTCCATGTGAATAGTGGTTGTACAAATAATACTTAGAGAAGACCATCTGGTAGTTCTCTGAGTAGGATGCAGCTTACATGTCTCTGAAAACTTTGCCTCGTTTGCCTTTCAATTTTTGGTAATGTTTTTATTTTCTGCTTTTTAGAAAAAAAATTCATTTGTGTGTCATTATTTCACTTAGAAATTTAGTTTAGAGAAACTGGTAATTTACCAATGAAAAGCAAAATGTGTTCTGATGACTAGTTAGTGGTGGATGCCCTTAAATGTATTTGAAAACTCAGCACATCTGAAAAGAAATTAGCTACAGCTTTCCTCTCCTTCCAGAGAGTTTATTTCCTCCAATCTCCCTGGAAATTGAGAGAACCCATCAGTCACAGAAACGGCTCATGTGCAAAGCAGCATAGAAGACATTTGTTGAGGTTAATCAAAAGTAGAGGCTGAGGGACAGGGACCTTCACTGCAGATTAAGCTTATGTGACAAAAGCACTTTCTGTGCTATTGTGTGAAAATAGCACTTTTCTTAGATTTTCAGGTAGCAGTTGCCAGTTGGACAAGTATGTGATTAGCAAGAAATCCTTAAAGCATAATTAGAGTGCATGGAGCTTGTGTAACTAACGAGGAGCACTTAGGGCTTGTGGCTGTGACAGGAATGTCACTGATGCTGAGCCATTGCTGGAAGTATTGCTACACTGTCAGCATCAGGATGGCTTTGTCATTTCTTCCAGTGCAAGCAGTGGCACCTTATGAAATAAATCCTGTAGCTTTGGTATAAAAGTGCTTTTTTTCCCCTCTTGTTCACAATTAAAATTCCATGTAGATTGTGAATATTGCGGAGTACTGAAGTAAATTTGGGTGCTCTATAACTGAACAGGGATGTTGTTCCAGAAGTATTTTTGTAAAACAATTACTGCTTTAGGCAAATGATAAGCAAGCCTTATCTTTTGTGATGTTAATTGAACATTAAGAATAGCTTAATTAGACCTGCTGTTACCTGGGTATTATCCCACGTGATTATCGTGTGAGGAGGACTTGAGCACTTATTTTTCCTTGAGAGACCCAAGCAGATATTTGGAGTCATTTTAAGTCATTTTTTAAGGCAGACAGAATTGTACCAGTCTGTTTATGTAATACTTGGATCACTTCTGGAGTTCAGCTGGCTTTAAGTTCACAGGATGCAACTCATCTGCTTTGATGCTCAGCTTTGTCTGCATGTATTACCATAAATTAATGTTGTGGTAGAGGAAAGAGACTTCTGCTCTGAATGTAAGGAAATCTAACATATCCCATAATTTTTGGTGTATAACCTTGAGTCTTTTTACTGCAGTAAATTCTTTAAGTATAATTATTTCAAGATCACATTATAAGAACTGATCTTGTTCAGTGGAAATACTGAGGTTTGTGAAACTGAGGGATTCTCCACAGTGCTGGTGTGAGTGGAGGTCTGACTGATGAAAAAAACCCATGATTGTCTGTTTAAAATCTTACAGGTTTTATAGTTTATGTAGGGAATAAGTATCTCATGCACATATTGTCTTTTGTAACAGTCTGTGTACACTGAGTCGCTGAGACAGTGATAAGTCAGAAATATTCTGAGAAGATAGTCTTTTAAATATTTCACTTCCAAAATTGTGGCTTACATGTACGATTTAGTGCAGATCATATTCTGTGCTAAATTAAATGAAGTAGAGAAGGAAAGAGAGAAAATATTTTAAGTTGAAAGCTTGATAACTTGATGGCTGAATCCCATTTTGAGATGCCACATGTTATCTTGAGCCGATGATACAGAAGTTGTGCTTGCGTAAGCTTCATAGAGAGGATTTTTGGGGCATTAGTAGAAGAAAAGTCCAAAATAAAATTTGACATATATTTAAAAAAAACTATATTGTTAACCAAGATGTATTAGAAATTACTGTATGGGGCAGGGTGTGTCTAATTTGCAAGTACTTAACTAACTAGAAACTACTTTCTGCAAAAATAGTGGCAGTAATTTTGAGGGTCACTGGTTATTATTCAAAATATTAAGGTAATTGTGACAACTACAATTCCCAGGTACATTAACCTTCCTCAGTTTTTAGAGCAGTTGTACAAAATAACCACCATACTCAGAAAACAGAATTTCATCCTTTTGTTCCCCATATATTTTGCATTTTACTCTCCACTCACAATATTCAGATGCACATTGACTTTTCTGCATGCAGGTATTTGTGAGGTCCAGGTATTTTTTCTGACATCAGTCTTTAACAGCCCTGTTTCTAATTGGGATTGTCTGGTTTTCATTGGTCTTTTCTGACATCTTTATACATTATAAAAAAGTCTTCATCTTTTAACCATAAAGAGGTTTCTTCTCTGACATAATTTACATTCTGTGCACCGTGAAATCTGTTTACCTTAATTTTAAAAATCAGGAATAGTAACTGGGCATTGTGTTGGAATGTCCAGGTTTTGGCTGTGATGACTGATGCTCTACCAACTGTAGCAATTCTCAACCCTTCTTTTCCCAAGCACTGCAGGAAGCACTCAACCTTCCAACTCAAGAATCTAAGCATTAAAGGAAGATGAATAATGTTACAATCAGCTTCCTAAAATTTCTTTCTTCTTCCAAAAATAGATTTAAACTCTGAACTTCTAGGGGTAGAGGCATCAATGAACAGCAGGGTAGATAATTCAGAGGATAATATTTAGTGCTCTTGCCTGGTTTTGTATGTGCAGCAGGTGTGTATTGAGAAAAAGATGTGTTCAGAACAGAACCTGGAAGCGAGGGTTTGCTTGGAAGCACGAAGTCATGGCTTTTTTTAGAATTATACTTGTGCTGTCTGACCAGACATCAACACAGTGCTTTGATTTGAACTGTTTCCTTTCTGTCATGATGTGCCACTGAAAGTCGCATGACATCTGGCATTTTGATTGGGCTCATGCCTGAATTTTCTGCAGACCTTGAATAAAAATAGTTGTTCTTTACATCAGCAGCTGGCTGGGTATACTGCTGCAGAACAGTTACAAATGAATGTTTGGCTTTATCTTAGGAACCAAGTTGAACTTTCAGCTGTGACTAAAGGCAATTTGAAAGAAACAAAAACAAAACAGCCACCTAAACCCAAAACCCCCCCACCAGTCCCTTTTGCTGTGCTAACAGAAGCCAAGGGCAAGCCCTCAAAGGGATGTCTGAGAAGAACTTGTTCTTCTGAATTCCTGTAATTTTTTTAAGTAACCATTCTGTCAAAATTTCAATAAAGTGAGAAACATGATAGAGTTCAGGGCAGCTCAGAGGTAGTTAATTGTCTTGTCACTAATTCTGATTCTTAGTGATTTTTTTTTTATTTATCTAATGACCTAAAGAGTGTAACATGTGAAGATGAGATATAGTCTCCTGAATGTATTTTCATCATATTTATGGTTTTAGTTTAACTTGCCATCCCCTACTGACAGCAGGTTACTGGGAATGTAGTTACTGATTTTAAATTTTCAGAGCTGAGTGCCTCTAAATGGATCCAGCCTTGATTCAGTTATCCTTTCAAACTTACCACTGCTGAATATTTCAACTAAACACTTAGAGACTCATTGCATGACTGTGTTGGTGGATTTTAGATGTTCATCTTAAAGCAGGTCAGAATAGAAGGATGAAAATTCTTCTAGTAGAATTTTCTTCTGACAAGTGTAAGTATAAAGGGCAAAAACTTGAAATTACTTAATTTGCTTATGATTAATTAGTTCCTCTTATTCACTCTGGCCAGCTATTGTTGTAGCTAGCAGACATCATCAAAGAAATGAGTAAATATTAGAAAGTGTATGCTAATACTGAATTTTCATATTTTCGTAACTCAAATCCAGCTGCAGAGAGAACACAGAATCCCCAGGTTGGAAGAGACCTTCAAGATCATCGAGTCCAACCCATGCCCAACTCCTCAACTAAACCCTGGCCTCGAGTGCCACATCCAGGCTCTTTTTAACCACACCCAGGGACGGTGACTCCAGCACCTTCCCTGACAGAGCTTTATCACCCTTTCCATGAAGAACTTCTTCCTAATATCCAGCCTGTATTTCCCTTGGTGCAGCTTGAGACTGTGTCCCCTCGTTCTGTCAGTGCTGCCTGGAGAAAGAGACCAACCCCCCTCTGACTGCAACCACCCTTCAGGCCCCCAGCACTTTGTGACTTGAAGGCAAGCATTGTTCAGATTGAATTTCTGAGTATCTGCCATTTTAACAAGTTCATCTTAGTGAGATTTAGGACTTTTGGCAAACTAAAGCTTTCCCTGCGAGGTAGAAGGGGGAGAGAAAATCAGGAGCGAGAGCGAGCTGTACCAGTACTTTTAATTCTTCCCTCTGTTTCTGTGGCGGGGCCAGTTTCCCTCGGAAGTGGAGAGATCTCAGGTTAGACAGACAGTGGCAGGTGACTCACCCTCGTTTATCAAGGCCAGAGGTGGTACTCTGAAGGGACTCTTGGTGGGAGAAGTGGCGGGGTCGGGCGGCGGCCGCACCTCCCTGTCCCGGGGGTAGCCCGGGTCTCTCTGGATCTCGTTGCCCCCCAGCAGGACGGGCGTGTGGGGCTGGCTGTTGGGGATGTGCTGCGGCACCACCTGCACCAGGGGCGGGGCCCCGTGCGGGTCCTGGCGCGAGAAGATCCTCAGGCACTGCTCCTCCAGCAGCGAGATAGTCACAGACTGGTTGTTGACCAGGTCGGTCAGCGCCGCGTATTTTACTTCAAGCTCCTTGTATTTCGTTGCCATCTTCAGCATTTCCGTCGTGACGTTAAGGACTTTGTTTTCCAGCTGGGACAGCTCGAGCGAGTTGTCGCGCTTGCGGATGATCTCGTGCAGGAGCTGCATGTACAGCTGGGTCACACGGGAGTTCATGTTCCGGCTTTCTTTCCTCAGTAGTTTGACTTCGTTCACGATGTTTCCGTCCACGTCCACCACCAACTGCAAAATGTCGATCTCCCGCTTCTGCTTGGACAGCACATCCTTCAGGTTCTCGATGTCCATCCTGGTGACCTCGTCTTTCCTGTTGCCGGTGCCCGGGCCGTTCGTGTTCACGCAGATGGGCCCTGTGATTTTCTGTTCCGGCACCAGGAAGGTGTACCCACATTTCCTCCCTTCCTCTCCCCCGTCTGCTGAGCGGGGCTGCCTCTGCTGGGGCGCCTTACTCGGCGTGGATTGTTCCGTACAGCGCCCGATAGACAGCAGCAGGAACAGCAGGACGCCCAAAGTCCACTTCAATATCTTCATTTTAAAGCAGGTGTGACCACTGTCAGTAGCCTGTTGAACAGATAAAAGATAAAGTCGTTAAATCACAGGCACGGCCAAGGCTCCTGGACTTTTCAAGTGCCTAAACTGATGAGTTTGCCATGCTTGCACCTATGTAGCCAAGTCTTTGGAATCTCTTCCTTGGAGTTAGATTCCATTTGATTGGCTGGCTGTTCGGAGCAGCAAACACTAAAATTTAGATACAGGATTTAGTGAAGGAGTTGTTGCAATGGGTAAGTTTTCAGAAACAATGTTGTGCTTAGGTTCTGTGATACACTCCCTTATCGGTTTGCTCAGATCTGTGCTCACTGCAATTACCTGCAGGAGGTTATAGAACATGGAGTGCTTGCAGAACACCTTCCTGGAAGGGAAGTATGGAGATGAAATTATTTATATAAATTTTGGAATTTGGATTATATAAGCTTTTCTGGTCCTCCTTTAGCCTTATATATAGATATACATATATAATTTGTTGAATAGTATATACATACTGATTCATACATACACCCATTTTTCAAGTTTATATATACACAGTTTTAGTAGACTTGAAAAACGCATCTTTAAGACTATTTTTGGACATGAGTGTTAGGCAGGAGATAAGATATTGTTGCAAACATCCAAAAGTACTTTTTCTAGTGACTTTGAATTTGTAAGAAAAGCTTAGAGCACTGTTTGCTCTGCGTATGTGTCCCTATTTAGTTGCCTTGAGATGAACGTTTAGAATTGTTGTCACACTATTTTTGTATCTTTATCCAAATAATGCTGAACTATCAGATGTGTTGCCATTATAAATACCATACTGAAGTGTTTCATTCATCTTTTAAAGAAAACCAGGAATTTCTTTAAAGAATTAAAGTGCAGTGATAAAGATCCGAGAATGTTTTTTGAGACCTGTTTTTTAGCTTTAAGTACCTGAGATCATAAACAAAGGTAGCACTTAAATAAGGAAAGAAACCTTCATTTTTTTATGGTTGGTTTGCTTTGTGAAGCAGATCACTCTTCTTATCTCAGCTGCTGATCTGACTTCCTTTCCAGACTCCTTTTAGAAGCCTTTGGATAGCTTTTCTACAGTGGCCTTTGCATAATTACAAAGGGAAATACAGTAAGGGCAGGTAAAGTTAATTATCCTGCTGTTCCTGCTAAGTCCAAGTTGAAGTGCATTTGGCAGTCCTGACACAGTGATCCCGAAGGAGAAGCAGAGCTCTGCTGCTTCCTCTGCATTCACATTACAAATGATAAGGTGACTTCTGGGTCAGGTCACTTTTCCCAGTTCAGTTCCTGGCTTTAATATTATTGCAACCAACGGTGTCTGCTCAGCCTCAGGAAATCTGTCAAGTCTTTGGTTTTTTTGCTTCACTAAGAGCAGTGGTTACAAGCTTCAAACCATGATGTACATGCAATCAGGAATTAGAGCTGGGAATTCTGCTCAAATGTTTGATAGCTTTTGGTTTGTCTTATGGTTGTATTGCAAGCCCTGCTTCCAGAAGGGGAAGAAAACACATTCAACATGTGCTAAAAATCCTTTCTTACCCTGCATAAATGGAGGGAGCACGTAAGTTTGAGGGAGTTTATTTTAAAATAATTACTTCTCTTAGTTTATAGCGACAGGTATTTTTGTGTCTACTAGTCAATATTCTTATCAAAAACAAAACTTAATAGTTTTGTTAATATTTCTCTGCTGAAACTGTAACATCTGTTTAAAGAAAAAAAAAAGTTAGGAGAAAGTATCACTTTTCTCCAGAGCTGGTTGTGTGTTTTTCTTCGGTAATTTCAGACACTGAAAATATTAATCACTTGGGCAGATTTGGTAGTTCATTAGGTTAAATGTTCACATGCATCACGGGAAGCACATGGGAAACTGTGTGTGGTTTCTAGCTTGCCAAGGATGAGCTGAATTCATTGTCTGAAGTTTAAAACTTGTTTGCATCTGCTAACTTATTTTTCAATACTTTTGCATTTACTATTTGCAGATTGAGGGAAAGAGACTTGGTAGCATATGGTTGAGGATGAAGCCATAATACAAATCCAGTATTTTGCTGTTGCCACAGTGTGTAATCATAGTCCAAGAAAGTGAATAACATTTTAGTACTTGGGAACTTTTAAAGACCCTACAGAGTTACTGAAATAATGAATGGCTGGGGATTTTACCCCACAGCAGCACATTTTCTCCCTGAAATACACAGAACTTAGATGAATCTTTGAAAACCAAGCACTTCTTAATGCAGTCCACGTTCTAGCCATCTATTCTGCTGCAGTCTGCTTTCTGCATTTCTTTTAATATTCAATGTGTTCATTTTGAACTTTAACCCTTATATGTTAGATTCAAGCTCTGTGTCTATACATGTACTGTCAGACCAATAAATGAATTAAAGGGTCTAATACAGCATAGCCAAATCCAGCAGCTGCGTGAGATTATGCCCTAGAATTTGAAATTTGGAAATATCTTGTAGTAAAGCGAGAAATTCAGATAAGCAGGGATGAGTTCCTTCAGAGAATCTACCTGGTAGGAAATGTTGATGTTGAAAAAATTAAATGTCTTAAAATGTTGCTTGTCAAGATTGAACATCTTAATGCCTAACTTGTTCTACAAGAATAGGTTCTGAGCAAGATATTTACCTGGAGTTTTAATCAGCTTAGAAGGAAATGAAAATACTGTTTAAGAAATTTCCTGATGTTCTGGGCAAGCAGCTTAAAAAAATAGGAGCTGTTTATCCAAAGTATCCCAGAATGATAGCCTAATGTTTAAGACCTAAATGACAAATTAAAATTAGAGTTGGGAAATAGTTTTAAGGTTTTTAGATCAGACACATTTGGATTCCCAGGTTTAGATGTTTAGGTAGGGAGACAGCTGAGGCTCAGGGATCAGCTCTGACAGAACCACGGACTCCAACCCTCCCTGTGGGTTTGGAGTTGCCTGTGCTGAGTGTGGCTGCTGGTGCAGACCTTGGAAATGCAGCAAGGGAGTTGGTGATTGCAGACACCACTGCTTTGAAATACTTGTTATTTAAATTTTTATTAAGTGTCGTGGTTTTTAGATGTCGTTTCAGCTGCTTCTGTCGTGTTTCTGTGCCCACCCAGTTTTGGGTCTCAGATTTCTGTAGAAGTTTCATTATGTATGTTCTGGCCTGCTGATGTTTTATAGCTTCTGCAGAAGAAAATGTGCAGTTATTCACAGCAGCACAAGCTTCTTCATCAGCTTGTCAGAAACACTCAGAGCTGTGGACAGGGCTTCAATACCATTTTATATTTAATGCCATTTCTTCTGATTTCTTTCTTTTTCCAGAGCGATCCCTGTGCAAAAAAAAACCCAACTTGCTTTCAAAATTAGTTTTTGATTTATTGCTTTAAAAAGTGTTCAAAGGTAGAAAATTCCAATTTAAAAGAGCAAAACAAGGCAGTAACTACTCTTTTTCACTGCTATAACACAGACTGTGTTACTCCCCTAGAAATATTGTAATCACAAATCCAGAGTTGCATGGATCAGGATGTGGGGAAGCTGGTATATATCTGGCATTATTTAGCTTTCTGCACAACAAACTTCTTGTTCTTTGTTGTACTGCTGTGACTCATGTTCAGCAGAATGTAAAATTTGGAAACTCACAACACAAATTGGAATCTGTTCTTCCAGAACTGACAAAGACTTGTTCTCCCTAGGTGATATGGATGAAGTAACAAAGCTGTTGCAGATAAATGGGAATATAGGATTCCTTTTGTATGGAAAATGCAATATCAGTACTTATCTTTATTCCAAATATTTATTAAAATAATATGGTCAATGCTAAATGCCAGCAGTGCCCTCTTTCCTGTAACAGGAAAAGCAACAGAGTGGGTTCTTTGAGAAAGTAAATTACAATACTGAGGCTAAAGATGCTCTGACCATGATAGCAGCTGATCAGGGAGTTCTGTTATTGATGTTACACAGACTTCATTTTCTGCTGAGCTTTGCCTTAGCAGCTGAAATCAATAAACCCAGCTCTGTTCCCCTATGTCTGCACAGGCTAAGTGAGGATTTTTGTAGATTTCTTTTAGCTTAAAACTGGGTCCATGACATTAGAAGTAATACTAATGGAGGGAAAACACTCTTCCTATAGGAGAAATGTTCTCATGGATTTCAGTTTATCTCTGTATTTAAGTAAGTTACTTCTCCCTGTATAAACAAGTGCTTTTCCGGCAAGTCCCTCTGCCTCTGCTGAAATAACAGGATTACTTTCAATTGTATTGACTGAGATCCAGGAATAATATGTTCTTGGGTTTTGTTCATCAGATATGTGATGTATGGAGTCACAGAATTCTGCTGCTCAGAGATTGCCCTGAATCTGATTCCTTTTAGGAAAGGCAACCTAAAAATCTTCAGGGGGGTTTTGAGGTTTTCATTGAAAATGTGTCCCTTTTAAAAATGATAACTTCTTAGAAATTCCCCACTGAAGAGACTGGTTAATTTTGTCATAGTAGATATTCTGAAAGCACAGCAAAATGTCATGGCATTTCCAGATTTTTTGGTGAAGTTTTTTTTAGAATAGGAGTTCCTTTGCATTTGTTGGCAGCCACTGTGTGTTTAAGCAGGCAGGTACAATGCAGTGTACATTTTGTGTTTGGAAATGTGTGATTCTGGGGCTCCAGAGTTCTGCTTAGAACAGATACTGAGGATATTAAGCATCTAGTTACGCTTGCTATAGGGAATTTTACTTCATTCATTGGTATATAAATTTCAAGGACCAAACCAATAGGGTGCATTACAAAAACCAAAGCCCAATAGAACAATAAGTAAGGCCTGACAGAGCCATGTAGTTACTGCTAAAGTTCAAAGGTTCAGAATTTCCATTCTTTTTACTAAGTTCCTTTAAAACTTCAAATACTGGCTTTTCACTGTACTTCAGATCATTCTTTTGGCAGCAGCACAATATTAGTATTGCATTATTTGTTTCAAAATAAACATTTCAAAATCTGAAAACTCTAAAGTTGGAAGGCAGCAAAGGAGAGAGAGTTAAAACCTTGTATACAGCCAGTTTATTGCTTTAAAATTATTGACTCAGCTGTTTTCATTTGTGGAAGATTTAGGAATTGTTCTAAGAAGAGTAAATCAAACCCTTGGCTGATGATGAATGAATGGAGCCTGGTGTCCAGAGCACATTATGTGCTTCACATGGGGGTTGTGTTGTTGTTGTTGTTTAGATGATTCTCCTCCTTATGTAAATCAGCACAAAAGGATAGTAAGGAAAAGGGCTCAAGAACTTGGAAAGGATCCATCTTTCTTGTTTATGAGGGCTGCTTCAGACTTTTTTTTTCCTCTGGTAGCTACTAAATCTTAATTAAGTTTGTCTTTTGTAACACTTTATCTCTCCTTTTAGCATCAGCCCCTTCATTCTCTTAGTGTGTCAGGCAGCTCTGAGTTTGTAAATGCAAATACATCACTTAAGTTCATTTGCATTGTTCTGGATTATTTACTGTTTTTTAATTTCCAGATCAGCATGCAGAAAGTTTCCTACACTTTTCCTGTGTATAAGCAAGTGCTTTTTGGTTTTCATCTGTACTTTTCTGTTTGTAAACAATTTTCTTGTTTTAATCACTGATTAGCAGCAGCATGCTTCTCCCTTCCTTCCCCTAATGAACTGTAACAAACCCCTCAATTTTCCACTTAATGTACTGTTGCTTTGTACATTGCATTTCATGTTTATGAAATGGATCTTTATTTAGAAACAAACTGCAGTTCAGTGGAGGTGTAATTACCTTCCCAGAAACTGCTGAAGGACGGTGATAGTGCCTGTTGCAGCAATGTCTTCAGATTTTCAGCTGCACAATTGATTGTGCTACAAACTCGATTATGTTCTGAATCAGTTTACGACTCTGGTTTCTTGGTTGACTCTAGGACTCAGGCAACTTCAACTCCTCAGAAGTACCATAAAAAAAACGTACTTGAAATGATGCACAATGATTGCTACTTACAGATGTGCATTGATTTGCTTGGGACTTTTCACAGTGGTTTTATTGAGGTATCCATTTTCTAGTTCTAGTAATGCTAGGTCTATGCTCTGGTGTTGGGTGAAATCCAGCTTCCCTGAAATTGATAGGATTTTTGGCTTTTGCTTTCTGGTAGGATCAGAATTTCACATGAGTGTGTTCACAGTACCCAAATTACATGCTTAGCAAAGAATCTGGTAGTGCTAATTTTCTGTAACTGTGGATAACAATACAGCTAAACAACCGAAACTTGTTCATCCCTACAACTGGAACAAGTTAGTCTGTGCTCTTATGCAGTGCCTTTTTTAATTCTTTACGAAGTCTACCAAATGCCACAAAAATTACTCTTAATGTTAGCTGTCAAATGTTTCTCAGGCTGAGAGGGATTTGTTTCTTCACAATTGTATGTTGAGGGAGATGTATGTAGCATTCAGAAATAGCTCAAAATTAAACTTGTAAGTAAGAATAACTTTAAAACTTACCAAGAAATAAAGTCTTCCAGCTGGTTTGCTTCTGTGGCAGATGGAAAATCCAGAGGCCAAGTTGCTTTTGCTTCCTATATTACCCGATGGTGTGGAGTGTTAATCTGCAGCTGGAGCTGAAAACTGCTTTTGTCTTGCTCTGTTAGATCCAAGCTGTATTGAGGAATTGGGTTTCTCCATACGATAACCAAGCTAACTAATCAGTTTAAAAAACAAGAAAAAAGTAATGCTCCAGTATGCGTTATTCCAGGAGAGAGAGAGAGAAATGTTTTTTGAAACTGCAGTGTTTAATTCTCACATGCAGAAGTGTTCTAACCAGCTACAGCTGACCCAGATTCCATATACATCACTTTTGGACAGTGTTTTTTTAAACAAACACACACTCGGCTCAGCCGTTCAGCCCACCTATGATGTCACCGCCAGCACTCGGAGAGCAGAAGAAACTCCTCCTTCGGATTTCCTATCCATACCCTCCAGAAAAGGAGGGGGGTAGGGAGGCTGAGAAGTTAGGAACAAGGAAAGATTGTTTGCCAGTAGAAGGGAGGTACCATATGGCAACGGACTGTGCAAGAGTTCAGCAGGCAATTACAAATCAAACATTTTTACTATGCTGCCTAAAGATGCCTTTCAAGTTATTACAGTACTGGGCTTCATTTAGAAGAAAGATTCTTTCAGGCTGATAAAACTCGATTTGTGTTGCTGGGAATAAAAGGGGCAGCCTGGCTGGATACAACAGGAAAAATGAAGCATTTGTAGTCTAGAAGAATGTTCAACAGAATGTCGCCTTCAATTCTTGACGTTCACTTAATAAGAAACAGTTCCAGTTGTTAAAGGCATGAATTCTCCAATACATGTGGAAAACGTTAAAGCTCTGTGTGTGATGGTTTTGGGTAGCTATCAGAATATTTGATAACATCTGACTGGTGTTAGAAGTAGCAAAAGCCACAGAGATTACATTCTACAAGAAATACAGGGTTGGGTTTGGTTCTGTCCATTCTCAGCCAGCACTTGAGTGGTTCAAGTGCATTCAGTTTACTACCATTGATCTTTTTGGTTTCTTCACAGAGGCAGTTTGAAAGGGAATTACCCTTGTATGCTTTCAGAATTATTTTAGATTTCATAGAAATGCATCCAATAGGTTTAGAGAACTGCTCTTTACAGAACACTTGTTTTTGGCTTAGCTTAAAGAAAAGATCAGTACAAGTCATTCAGAGGTACTGGAACAAATACAGTGGTTTATAAAATCCTGCATAATAGTGCAGGTGCCTGTTACAGGGAATTTCCTTATATATAGTTAATAAGTATGATTTACTTCCTTCTGTGGAAGACTGAACGGGTTTGGGATTTTTAAGGTTTGTTTGGACATGGGTTAGTAAATTCAGGTTCAGGACAGCTTATGCACTCCAGGTAGCATAGCAATTAAATGCGACTCCCTGATGTTTCTGATTATCCTTTCTAGTTTTTAGCAAACTGTTTCTAGCAGAACAGAAAATTGAGAGATTTAGTAGTATATCAGGTCATGTATAATACCTTTTTATTCACTTTTTTATATGTCACCTTTCAACCACAAGTATTTTAATTTGTTTCTGTGTGTGCGCACACACGTGTGTGTGTTTGTGTGTGTTGGTTTTGGAGGGATGCCCAGAGTTTCCCAGCTCACATTTGAGGACTGTACTGGTTAGGTGCTGTACAAACACAACTGCTGTTCTTGTGAGGTTGTATTAATAGTCTTCCACCTGTAAAGCCAAAGTCCTTGTTATGATTTTGGTTGTACAAGGCCAAGAGGTGAAGTAAAATATAATTTAAAAATTTCCCTGCTACTGAAACAAGTTTCTTAAATAATATTGAAGTTTATGTTGTTTTTTAATTGGAGTATCTGTGAAAGATGCAAGGGATGCAGACCAATTCCTTTGAGCAGTAGAGTTGGTCAGGATATGCTTCACTTAGTTGAGACAAACGGGTGAAGTTCAAGAAATGGAGTTGTGGTTAGAAATAAACTAAACGTTTTATCTACAGCATTAGTGTGTAAGGAAGAGGATTTTCCACTCTACATGATCAGGGGATTGAAGGAGCAGTAAGGTTGCAAGCAGTGCAGGGGAAGAAGGCAGGTAGGGAATATGAAGTGACTTACCTAGAATTCTGGCTGTTGGATCCTTGGAGCTGTGATTATTAGAAACAGCAGGATTCATTCATTTCAGTCTGGGTGCCCATTTTCCCTAGTTAATCTTTCCCATGTTGCTGCAAGTTGAGCTTGAGTTTTTATTCAGCTTGAAGAGTTATGGGTATGATTTATCCTTCTGTTGTTTTTTAATTGCTGCATTGGAGAAAAGAAGCAGTAGACTTCCTAAACAATTAATTTTGGTGGTGTATTTTAGCATTGTGTGTTTAGTATGCTTGATATTTGTCAAGGGAGTAGTAAATTGGTGCTGTGGAGAAGATGAGGTTTATGAGTAGCTGTGCATGTCCTTGTAATTACTTTCAGATTTCTAAAATGATTTCCTAGGTAAATCCAAAATCCTCTTCTGAGACAATGCTTTTGTCAGCCTGCTTAAATATTAGTGCAAGGAAAAATTCTTCACAATATTCTTGATGAGTTTTTTTTTTTTCTGCTCAATGAAAGACATTAAACAAAGAAACTTTTCATTCTAATCTCATTTCAGGTATTTACCTGTCAGACTTGACATATATTGACTCTGCCTACCCCTCAACAGCAAGCATTCTGGAAAGTGAGCAAAGAACAAATTTAATGAACAACATTCTTCGAATTATCTCAGATCTGCAGCAGTCGTGTGAATATGGTAAGCTAGTGTGTAAATACCACAGTGTTAAAGAGAAGAACTTAAAAAGCTTTCACTTTTGTCTGTTGTGATGCAATTTAAGGCTGGACCCCATGTGAATGCCATTAACACCCTCACTCACCCTCTCAGCCCAAAAGTCTGGGTTTATTCTGGTGTTGGTGGTTAAGACAGAGCATCAGGGTGAAGAGATGGAACAAAATTGCCTTTCTCTTACATCGAGCAAACTGCAGTATATATTCTCTGATGATAAATGTGTAGTAGTTCACCATACTCAAGAGTAGTTTTACTGGCATTTATAAGCTTGTATCCCTGTGTGCATAATTTTATGACTGAATTCTAAAAATATCATTGCTTTTGGAATAGTACTTTTACTGGAGATAATAAAATATATTCAGCTTGCCTTTTGGACATTTATATTTGTGTCCATAGGTCAGATAATGTATTTTTTTCTTCAAAGATGGTTTCCCTCACAGTCCTCTTCCCATTCTAGTGAAGTTCTAATGCTGTGTTTGTGATGGTGGAATTTGAATTAGCAGAGGATTGTGGCTGTCCTGAAAGCTCAGTGTGAAGAGGATGTGGGCTGTGAAGGAGTCCTCAGACAGCCCTCCAGGTTCCAGTTCTGGGCCTTTGCTTTGGCCAAGGATGTTGTCACACTTTTCCCTTACATATGCTCTGATGAGCAGCTCTGGGGTTCATGTGTGTGGGGAGTGTCAACTCAATGCGTGAGAATTGCTATGAAGTTCTAAAATTTCAATATCATGTAGTTTGTACCTCTATCTCAACATAAAAAAGCAAGAGATCTGAATCTGTTCAAATAGTTTCTGGGGAAAAAAAATTGCTTACCAGTGAGTGACACAGTGTCAACGAATGCTGTCTGTTTTCCAGATATTCCTATGTTGCCTCACGTCCAAAAATATCTAAACTCGGTTCAGTACATAGAAGAACTACAAAAGTTTGTGGAAGATGACAATTACAAGTAAGTACAAAATGCTGTAAACTGACCATAAGTTACTACAAAATTACTTCTGTAACTCAAAACTTCTCACTTGTGAGATTGCCCTTGTATTGGGGAGTTGTATTATGTTATGTGAGTGTCCCTGCTCATGGCAGGGGGTTGGCACTAGATGAGATGCAGGGTTCCTCCTGACCCACACCATCGTGTGATTCTGTGATTGTGCACCTCAGACACATCAGCTGCAAGCAGCTGTGGTTCCTGCAGGATGTTGTGCTCAAGGCACTTTCTCACATGCTGAAGGGCAGATCTGCTCCTTTTTCTATGCCAGACTGCACCAAGCCCTTGGTTCAGGTCACTTTGGACTGCTGAGAAAGACTTTCTTCACCTGGCTCACCTATAACATTGTTCTGTTATTAAGAGGAATCCTGTGATTGGGGATGGCTTAAGTCATTCTTCATCAGAACAAAACCATCTGTGCATCCAGCCCCAGGTCTTTACTGAGGGTGACTTAAAGCCTTCACTTGCAGATAATACTTCATTTTATGCTTTTCTCTTTGATTAGGTTATAAAGTGTGAGTAAAATGTGAGCACTTGATTTTTGAGAGGCAGGTTCCTGTTCCTCTCTGTCTCTGCCTGTTCCTCCCAGCCTCCCACCCATGGTTCCTACGTCCTTAATTAAAAGATTATTACTTTTTTTTAAGCGATTTGGCATCTAGCAAAACTGGGGGAGGGAAATCTCTGGCAAGAGACAGGAACTGAGGATAGGAAACACCCTAAGGCAAATCTGTTGCCTATGAAGGAAGGTTTTGTTCATTGGCTGATGTGCTCGAGGAGGTTCCCCACCCATATTCCCATCCTGCCCGCCCGGGAAGTTTGTCACCTCAGAGGCCTTGAATTGGTTGCTTGTGCAGCTCCCTTGGAATGGCAGGAGGGGGATGCACACTTCAGGAACAGCTGTGCTTTGCCATTTAATAGCCCTAACTTGGATTTACTGAAGGGCAGCAAATGGGGACCCTTCTGTTTGTGTCAGAGAACAGTTAATGAGGGCTCAGACCCTTGGCTTCTCTTCTGATGTTCGTAAGTTGTTCTCTGCTTGTCCCTGTGGAAGCATTCCAGCTTTACCTTTTTCCTGGGATGTTCTACAGCCTGTTTTGGGAAGTGTCACCTGTGTATCACTGAGTGTAAAGCTCTGTGGTCAAACATTTGAAGGAAGGAAAAAAAAAAGCCAGCCCAAACACAAGCTTCTTACCAGCAGTCTCCTTAGTACATTGTATTTGTGAATTCCACTCTCCACCTTCCTTCACCTTCACTGGGTAGGACTCTCTAGCAGTGGGAATTTGATTGAGGAAAGAGCTGCAGTCTCCTCATCCTGTACAATCCATGTTTTGGTAGCAGGGCAATGACTGGAGACAATGACACATAAATCAGAAGCATCGCTGCTGTTCACAACGTCTGGTTTTGTACATCTCCAAACTGAATGTTTTTATGGTTGAGGAGTGTATTTGAAGAATTTTTCTTACTTGAAGTGACTATTCTACTTTTCATCCTCTGAGGTATCTGTCAGCAAAAAGGTTGAAGTTAGAGAACTGCAACTGTGACTTGAATACATGTTTTTTTCTTCCTAAAAGATTTTATTTGAAAAAAACTAAATCATAAAATTGTAATGAATCATTGCTATAGTGTCTGGGAATGGGAGGGAGAGGAACTGTCTAACTTTATAAACTTTTTCTCCCCAAAATTAAATAGATGTTTTTTCAGCGTTAGTAGTTTCAAAGATTTGAGTTTTACAGACTTTGTGGACACGATACACTTCATCTGCCTGCAGTTATCTGCTCCTATAGTCTGCCTTCTTTGTGGGCCTGCTGGAAATGGCATGAAAAAGTTACAGAAAAGGCTTGAATTGTGGCTGAAATCAAGTTGATAATGTATTTTCCAAAACACAAAATAGGATTTTGGCTTTTGGACCAGTAAAGACAAAAGGCTTGGTGCTTGGCACACTAGTGCACTTCATATAAAAATCTAAAATATGAAGTGTTCCAAGAATAATATTTTAACCAAGGTAGGGGGAGAAGTTGTGTATTATTTTCATATTTATTTTTCTCAGGTTTTAGCTGAAGTAGCAGTTTCATGTGTGTGCCAGCCATCCCAGGGCACTGGCGGCCTGTATGAACCAAAGCAATAGGCAGGAAAAATCAAGTTTGGAAGTAGTGTGTGCTAAAGATAACTCTGCACTGTTTGAATTACCTTCATAGTATTTCTTACAACCACAGAATCAAGCAGCTTGCAATCATAAATGTAAAAAATTCTTCTTCACAAACTTACGTTTTTATTTCCTGATAAAGTAATTTTTAATGTTTCTTTAATGCAGACTTTCATTAAAGATAGAACCAGGGACCAGCACCCCCCACTCTGCTGCTTCCAGAGAAGATTTAGTAGGTAAATGCTTAATAAATGTGAGAATACTTGAGGTTGTCATGTGCATTATTTTAGAATTGCAGACCTGGAAAATATTTGCCTGAGGCTATAAAGAAGTGTGAAGTTTAAACACTGCATGTTTGTAATAAAAAGTCTAAAGGTGATCTGTAAAGAAGGAATTGAGTCTTTTTTTTTTAGGTTCTTGTATGTATTGTGGCACTAAGTTGTTAAGTCATTTGGGGTGAAGAGCTATTAAATATTCATTCTTTGTTGTGTCTAGACAGAAGAGCCTTCATCTAAACTTTTCATGGCATAATATGCTTCCAGAAATGAACTTTCTTCTTGGTCAGTGCCAAAAGTGGTTGAAGGCAGGAGTTTGAAAATGTAGAATCAGTGGAACATGCCCAGTTCTGGTGTAGTGAATGCAGCCACCTTTAGGACTTCCAAAATACTTGCACTGGATTGTCTCTTTGAGCTAAGTGTGTTTGGTTTTCATCCTGTGCAAAAACCCTGAAGTGCAGGGGGTTTAATTATCAGTAGATCAAAGAGTTTTATCACAGCTATCTCTTAAAAAGGGAGTTTAGGAAGTTTTGTGCAACTTTTCCATGATTTTCTAAGAAGTGACCCTGTCAGTAATTCTTAAATTACTTGGGAGTAATGTCTTTTTTCTTGCCAGGCTCTGAAGTGGGAGCATCTCCACAAAGTGGACGGAAAAATGTTGCAGCTGAAGGAGCCTTGCTGCCACCAACACCCCCTTCACCTCGGAATCTGATACCCCACGGACATAGGAAATGTCACAGTCTGGGATACAAGTCAGCATTTTGCTTAACCTAAAAATCCTGAGCTTTTTTTTTTTTTTTTTTTTTTTTTAGTGTTGGGTTATTTTTTAATAAAAAAACTTNGGATCATCTTTCAATACAAAAGCTTTGCTTGTAAAAAGTAGCATGACTGGTACACAGTTCGTCACTTACAGAGCAATTTGTGGCTAGGGAGCAAGCTCAGAACTATAATGTTGGTGTGCCAACCAAAGAGAATTAATCAACCTAGGAAGGCTGAAGTTTTGATGATAAGACTAGTCAGTGAGTTAACCAGAATGACTCGTTCTGAATGACAAAACTATCACTTTTTATGAACTCAATGCCACTGTAATTATTTCCAATTCAAAATTATATCACTGCTTTATTGGTATTTTTACAGGGAGATCTCCTTTATAGTCTTTCTTTGTAGACTAACTCTGTTTAGTAATGGCTTCAGGTGTTTTCCATAGAAGTGTACTTCTAATACTACCTTGATCATTATCTCATCATTTCCCTTGTCATGTTTTGAAAATGCAAGATTGTAACTACCCAGTAATGAGTAACTTCTATTATGTAAGTTTGCCTTTAATGAGCTAGAATGCAATGCTGCAATTCAGTTATGTGTTAGAGAAGACAAAAATAGCGTAAGATGTTGAAAGTAATTGTTAATGTACTCTTGACTTCCTCTTTGTTACACGAGTTCTGAGCAGTTTTAAAACTGGCAGTTCCTACTGATAATTTATTTGTGCACAACTGCTTATGGCTTGGCCACGATTTAGTTTGGCTTTAGGAGCACGATGCAGTCCTTCCAGGAGGCTAAAGCAACTCCTGAGGCGTAGCAAAGGCGAGGTTGTAACAGTCGTGTCCCGTTTGGTTTCCAGTTTCATACACAAGATGAACACGGCCGAGTTCAAAAGCGCCACCTTCCCCAACGCGGGCCCGCGGCACCTGCTGGATGACAGCGTCATGGAGCCCCACGTCCCGTCCCGGGGGCAGGCTGAGAGCTCCACCCTCTCCAGTGGAATTTCAATAGGTAGGAGCTGCAGACACGCCCCTGCACCGCCCGGGCTTTTAGTAAAGTAACCACAGTTAGGTGGTGATTGTGCCTGCAGCAGTGCTGTTCTGAAATACTGCTGCTGTTGTAGAGCAAATCTGAGAAGTGTTGGGGAAGGAGAGGGATTCATTTATAGCTGTTGGATTAAAAAATACCAGCTCTACAGAGGTGGGGCAACTGAGAGGTGTTTCTAAAAACTTTATTCCATTCTCATTGATAGGTGAGACACAGAAGATGTTATGTGCAATGCCTGTCAATCAGAAGCCAAACTATTTCCTGGTTACAATACATTATAAATGTTTTTCAGCCTATTAGCTTTTGTCANCAAATATTCAAGACTATGTGAGCTTTCAGTCAGGCTTTGAGAATTCTCTGCAATTCCATTTCCCACATACAGCATGAACTGACAAATGATGAAAAATAAGATTTGGTTTTTTTCCTATCCCTGTTAGTGATACAGCTTCTGATACTCTTCTTCCTCAATGGAGGTGGAAGGAAGTGTGGGACATGATTTTCTATTATCTTTTTTTCTCCCTAAATCAATTAAAGTTTAAAAAGTTTTAGAGTGGGATTTCTATTTAAAATGCCATGTTGACTTGACAGTGTAAATTGCTGACAGTTTTAAGAGCATGATTTCTAAATGCTTCTGACTTCGACAGAAGATAGAAATCTAACGTTCAAATACCTCAAAATGTCAGAATCTACTACATTTTGATAAATTATTTTTCTTCACATATTTAGGGTGGTGCTTTCTTTGAGAAGTTCTGCTTTCTGAGTTTCTTCTGTGACAAGAGGTGCTCTGTTTTCCTATTGCACGTACATCTTTTTAAGTGGAGGGAGGACAGGACACGAATGCCTCTCAAATCCACCTGTTTGCATCCAGGGCTGACCAATGGAACCTCTCACTGCAGTCCTTTTTCTTAGAATTATTTGTTTGGTAGAATTCACTGGTGTTCAATTTTTATGCATTTATGGTGATGAAAGATCCTTGTACTGCTTAAAATTTCTTTGGAAAACTGAATTTTAGAGGCAATTTTGCTTTTTAGCCTTTGTGGAAGGAAACAAGGTCACAGACTGTCACATAAAGCTGCTTTCAGGAGCTGTACATGTATTTTCTGGAAGAGAAGGCCATATGGAATTAGGCCACAGTGATTGGTCTAAGTGAACCTTTTCACATTAGAGAGCTTCCACTATATAATGTGCATTGCTTGTCTCTGTTCCCTGCAGGTTCTTTGCTGTGCCAAAGTTTTCCATTTCAAAGTCATCCACGAGGAATGGTGCTTCTCCTCAGCATCCAGGCAGCTTCCATTGCCAGGACTTGCATGGTGCAGAACCAAGCTTTTGCCACCATTGCTGAGATGTAGCATTGCCCTTTTCTCATGGCCATGTTTTACAGATGTTTTCTGTCTAAATACCTAAGAAATTCTCTGCAGTTGATCCTTTTTTTCCTGGGTAAATTATTTCTGTACCTCCATTAGAGCCTGGCAGAGAAGATTTGCCAGAGCTGACAGGCAATTTTTCATAAGGTACAATTGAGAACCAGTCATCATTTATATGTTTTGGAGAATATAGGATTTTCCTGCTTTGTCTCCTCTCTGAATTTTTCAGTTCTGTTCTCTAGCTCAAGCATGAACTGACAAGCTGGAACAAAATTGCCATTTTAGAAGACTTGCATAAATGACTTGTAAAACAGCAACCTTGGTTGGGCATTTTGTGCAAGATCAGCATTTGTAGTTAGAAATTCCCCTCTCCTATTCTCTTTCACCTCCAGCCTCCCCATACTCAGTTTTATCACTGTTTTGACAGTCCAGCAGTGTTATTTTTACTGCTTCTTGATGATGAAAATTTCAATGACACAAAAGGTTGATAGAGGTGCTGGAAATACGTATGGAAGAAGAGGATAAGTTCTGGAGGTTTGCAGTATCTATTACTGCAGAATTCTTGGAAATGTAAGTTGTCTGGCATTCTGTGCTGCTGCCTCAGCAGGATTTAAGGAAGTTGATTGAAGCTGCTGAGTTCCTCCATCATGTTTGAAGTAGTCTGTTTACTCAGGACTTGGAATTAGTACAGTCACTGCAGCAGAGAGGAGGTTTATGGTATTCTACAACACAGCTTCAAAAGACTGTCAGGAAAACGTCTCCTGAATATGTGTACTGAAAGGAGTGTTATTCCTCACCTTGCCCATAAACGTGGATTTAAACCTGTTGCTCTACAAACAGGACTACCTTCTTTACATATAAGCCTATATGGGACTTAACTTTTGGGATAAATGATCCTTCTTCAAAACATGGACAGAGTTTCTGCTGTGTCAGCACCTTGAATGTGCCTTTGAAGACAACTGTAATGCTGCTTTAAATCACTCCTGTGTTTTGAGGGCTCAGAGGTGTTTAGACCTTTCCAGTCCTTTCATATTGGGGGATGTGATAGGATCTGCCTCTGTTAAATATCAAAACATCAGCAATGTAACAACACTGTCCATAGGAATCCATCAGCGAATCTGTAACCTAAAGCACACATTGAAGGACCTAAAACACACAAAATGATGGACATTTTGGTTATGCTGTGCTAGGAAAGGCTTACAGTCGTTTCTGGGAATGGTGCAAGGCATGCTACAGTTGGTACATCAATGTCATTAACCTTTCACATATGAGGAGTATGTTCACTGGGTGTTTTTCATTGCAATGAATGATTCCTAAAGAAGCAGCAGTGCAGAAAGTGAGACAGGAATGGAGTTTGCTCAGAATAGGCCAATCTGTGATGTGACAGCCATGATCAGAGACCTTTATCAGATTATTTTCTTAATTTCAGCGATTGTGTACATTCAACTCATTCTGAAAACAAACAAATTCAAAAACTATTAAAGATACAGCCTCTTTTATATTGATTTATTGTGCTTGGGTCAAAACAGTTCTTGTTCCTAGTGCTGTGGGACAGTGTTCCATAGCTGATGGGCATGTGTTATGCTGCAATCAGGGAGCTGTACCTCTGGTTCTGTTGCCATCCTCCTATATTATAAATAGTTGCTTGTTATCTGGAGAGAAGATTTTAAAAAGTGAGAAATCTTTTTCCAGCAGTACCAGGACTGTCCTAATAAGAAGGAAGAAACTCTTTTCCAGTCCCATATACATTGTCAGATGGGAAATGTTCTCTCGAATTCAGGAATGTAACAAGAGGAAATAGTCCCTTGTAAGTTTTAGACATTTGTAATGTAGATGGCTCCATCTGAGCTGGTTACTGTTGGAGCTCTTTATAATCACACAGAGAATTAAAATCCTCTGACTCATCTCATTCTTAGGTAGGTGGCTAAAAAGAGGTTATATGGCTTGAGTCCTTAAAACTCCACTTTTTCCATTGATTGCAGACACTTTTTTGAGAGACAGCACATGAAAATACAGACAGATGAATAGTGCTGAAAACGTCTGTTCTGTGCAGACAGTCCAGAATATCTGCTTTCAGTAAATTGGGACAGATGCTTTTACTTTGCAGTGAAAGCTCATTGAGAACCCCCACTCACTGCTATCAGCCAGGCCTAAAGCTACAAGGTGGTTTTGTTCTTGGAGGGCTGTGTTTGGATGAGGTCACTGTTTTGGTGAGGTCACTGTGTACACTCTGCCCTGCTGAGGTGTGAGCATTGCTCTTGGCTGGGTTCAAGGAACCACCTGCACACTTGTACCACCTGTTCTCTTTGCCTGCATTTGCCTCCTGTCACCTCCTCACCTAAAAGCAGGATAAATTAAGATGATTTTACTAGATCCTGGTTCCACTCAGAAACAGCATGAAACTTCCTTTAATTTATAAGATTTTTCTAAAGAATACATGATTGTCTATTAATTCCCAATTTTCTTACACTTTTAAAGTACTTATTGCTTAAGTGTCTTTGCAGGAGTGTTCACCTTGTTTCAGTAATGTTCTAAGAAGCTTTGGATTTCCACCATTTCTTGCAATTTGGCTCTGCTGCGTTACTGAATTTCTTAAGCTGAGTTTGTTTGCAATGGCAAATTGTTCAGATAATTCTTAGAAGTAAAGACAGTGTAAAATAGGCCCCTCTTTTCATATATTGCTTCTGTGTGGCTTTTCTCCTCTTGGAGCATCTAACCTAGAAGATGCAAAGTCATTTTGCAAAGGAAGTTATTCTTTGACAGTGCTGTCTCATGTATACTTAAAAATAGATGTCAAGGTATGAGCCCAGGAACACTGCTGAAATTGAGATTGTAACTTGAGGAGTTGAAAAATTCAAAGGAAACAATTATGGCTTGTGTTTGTAGCAGTGTTGGGTGCAAATTCTTTTTAAGCTATTTTTTTTCCACTTATTTTTCCTAATCTACAGTGATGTGAATGAAAGCTCTGAAAAAATTAGAACTCTTGAATATTTGCTTTTGTTTCTGCGTTGCAATCACTGGAGAATAGCTTCAACCTTGGTTCTAATGCAATTGGAGGAATTAATTAAAGAAAGGTATTTTAAATCAGTGTGAATTAATGTAAGAAAGTGCCTTTGTAAGAACAGTACATTTCCAAACCTAAACTGGCATGAAGTACGTATGAGAATATCAGCATTTTAATGAATTCCTCTATTAAGTCACCACCTCGAAGTTATTGAATTCTACCAGGGATTATATTTCTCTTTAAATAAATGAAGTATGGGTGTAGGTATACAGTGTGTGCATTTACTTTCAGGGGTCTTGGCAGCCTGTAGAGTAGGGAAGACCTTTACACAGCCAGTGTTTGTTTGATTCTTTAACCTGTACTGTGCTGTTCAGGTGTGTAGGACTCTGAGTCATCAGATGAGGTTTCAGGCAGAAAAGAAGTATGTCAGGTTTATTTATATGTTTCCTTTATATGAGTATATGGATGCCTGTCTCTTGCCTTAAATGTGAATACCTGGTTTTGCTGTTGTGAGCTACTACTTCTTTAGTGGTAGGATAAATTAAAAAACTGTACAGTATTAAAGGTTAAAAATGCACGTGTAGGTGCCTGGGTTTGAGAGGAGAAGATACAGTCTAGCACTAAATAAAAAAACTGTACAGTATTAAAGGTTAAAAATGCACGTGTAGGTGCCTGGGTTTGAGAGGAGAAGATACAGTCTAGCACTAAATAAAAAAACTGTACAGTATTAAAGGTTAAAAATGCACCTGTAGGTGCCTGGGTTTGAGAGGAGAAGATACAGTCTAGCACTCCAATCCTCCCCAGTCTTTCTTGGTACATTTTGGTCCAAGGCTCATGCTCTGGACATGTTGAAATCAGTGTAGTTGTACAAACCTCCTATTTCTGCCTCATCTTTATCCATTTGCTTGTGCTGATTTTTCACAATGAAACTCAGTGATGGTATTAAAAGTTCCTATCAATTCTCTGCCATGACATTGCTTGAGTCCTGTACCAGAGCTTCTCCCATCTGCATTTGGTAACTGGGGAGCCAGAGCTGGTTGAGCTGCTTAAACTTTACAGCAGTTAAATGGTCGTGAGCTGTAGATGAGGATTTGCAGCGTGGTTGTGAACTCACCAAAGCAGAAGAGAGCTTTCAGGGTATGGAGCCCATCTCTGTGGTGTTGGCTGGGCTGGGCTGGGCTGCAGCTGTTGATGTTCAGGCCTCTTGACCAGTTTTGTGTGTTTTCACAGTAGAGTTTCAGGCTCTGTCGGGTCCGTCACCAGCTCTGGAAACACGGCGTAACCGGAGCCAGGAGAGTGTCGATGACAGATTTGGGAAGGGGAAAGAATTTTGAGTCTGAAGACTTTTTAAACTCTTTGGGGTTGGTTTGTTTATATTAACACCTGTTTAACTTTGGGGACTAACTTCTGGATAAAGAAAGCCTGTGTTAAGTGTTCAGTATCCCCAGACTCAGGGCAGTGAGTGGGTGCCATGACCAGGGGAGTGGATGTGGGATAGCACAGGCATTCCCTATCCCTGAACTGGGAACCTCACTCTTTTTGTGTGCCTGGAGCACAGACGCCTCACAGACATCCATCTGCCTGTGCACATCTGCAGATGTGAGCAGAAAATTCACATCTGCACGGAGCTGCAGTGCCAGGGCTCTGCACACAATCCTGAGCCCTCTCAGATAATCACTAGCACAGTCAGCAAAAAAGCAACCTTGCCAAATTGTCTTATTCCTAAGATAGGAAAAAAGCTTCATAATGATTTTATTTTATTTCAGTCCTACATAAGAAATTTATTAGCGATGAAGAAAACTATGAAGATAGTGTCTTGTGTTAAGTGACTTCTTACCTAAAGCCAAAATTTGTTTAGGACATTAACTGAAAGAAAGGGCTTATACTACCTAAGATTGTTATTAAGTTTAACCTGAAGAACTTGCTTGAGGTTGTTGGAAAAACTCAAATATTGAGTACATACTTGAGAAGAGTTTAAGAAGGTGATATATTTTTAGAGTACTGAATGAATGAAATGTTTCCAGTTGAGGTGACACTCAAATAGTGCACTTAATGTTTAAACAGAACTTGGCTAGACATCTAACTTTTATTAAGTTAAAAACAGTCCCTTTTACCTCTGTTTTGTTTCAGTATTTTTTGTCAGGTATTTTCTTTTGCTTTTCAGGAAAGGGTGTTTTTAGTATCAGGACTTGAGTCATGCAAAATACCTCCTAGAGGGTTTTAGAATCTAAAAAATCCTGTTGGAGATGTTTTTATATGGATGTTAGAGGAATAGTCAAGCACTAAAATTCAACCTTTTCCAGGTTTTGTTACATTTTTTACAACCCGTGTAGGCATCAATGCAAATGCTAAATCAATTATTATGATGTTTTGTCCTTTTTTTTTTTTTACAAATTGATGTTCCTTTTAAGTGTAATTGGCAATTTCCATATAAATTTAACTTTTTAAGTGAAACTTTTGGTTTACATATCCCCCAAATTCCTGTAGGTTTTCTCACTGTACTGATACTGTACCAAGGATTGTCACTTTGTGAAAGGTCACATTTTAGCTCTTACTCCAGATTGCTTTGCATTTTTACAAAGCAACACTAGCTTTTAAATCTTTCTGTAGTGTACTTAGCACAGCAATTGAATATAATTTTATTAGAAAAGCTGATACAGTTGCCATCAAAATGTCATTTCAGGTAGAATTTTAATGTATCAGCCTACTTGAAATGCAAACAATAACTTCATAATACTGTCTTCTTAGGGGGTTTAATTCTATGGATTTATCACAGGGTTCTAAATTAAGTAGAGCTCTAAATCTGTTAAATCTGTGCTTCTTGCTAATATAAAGCTAAATCTAAGCAGTAATAAGAAAATAAGATTCTGAGTATCCCTAATGCTTTCAGTGCTGGCTGAATGACTTGACAGAAATTGCTGCACCATTTTGCAGGCCAGATTGCTCCAAATAACCACAAGGAAAGCTTCAGTTATATGCAAGGAAAACTATTTTCATACTGAGGTTGAACTCTACCGTCCTAATTGTCAATACAACTGCTAAAAGGATTTCAGCACATTAAGGTCTTACTGTAAGTGATTCTACCACCAACAGCCTTCTTCAAAGACAGTCAACTGTGAGGTCCTACCCAAAATACTTGCTTAAAGTTGTCCCTGAATTGTTACATCTGTCTCCTCATCCCCAAACCATGCTACTTACTAATTTGAAGAGACTTCATGTATTGCCTTACAGAGAATGCAGCTGTGATTTCATTAGGATGAAATAAATCACTGAGCTCTTCAGTGTGGTGTGGATTGTAGAATTTGCTGCAAGTATTCAGGGACAGTTGTTTCTCCCCAGGGAATGATAAGGACTTTGCAAAGACTCCTTCTGTAACAGCAAGCTCCACCTGGACGGATTACTCCACTGGTTACTCTTTTTTTTTTTCCTGGGATAGTTCATGGTTTACCTGTTAGTCTTTCTGTACAGAAGTGCCTGGAATAATGTGGAGTTCAACCCAAACATTCTTTTTTCCACATTGCAGGTCCAGGTGTAAACTGTGCTGAGCAAAACTTCTGATTATTTTTATGGTCACTTCTTTGCTCACCTGCCCTGTGGCACCTGAATGTTTGCTGACAGATTCAGTCTGAGAGGGTCACTTGAAGTGCAAGCACTTACTCGGCCTTGGTAACTGGGTCTCTGGTCACTTGTCCCCAGGGCTCCAGAGGAGGTGTAAGTCACAGGAGGAGCAGCTGTGCTACTCTTCTGTGGACAGAGCTGCCTGCTGCTGTAACCCTCCCAGCAGCTGGATGCTTAAGGATCAATGATCTGGAAATGGAAGTACTAAAAACTTCAAGGCACTTCCAGAAAGTAATGCAAGTTACCTGTTGAATATATTTTTTTTACCTCCTTGCTTGCAGTCCTTTATGCCTCCATTGGAACATCACTTCTAGATCTCATAGCTCCACTACACAGATAGCTCTTACTGTAGTGTTGGTGTGAACCAGGTTAGGACTTTCCTTTAGGAAAAATTTAGAATTAGCTGAGACCAAATTATCTAGTATCCCATAGAGATCGTGTTCATATGTGGATGTTGAGCTCATGTTTGCAAAAGAGGCATCTCAGTTGAATTGGCTGGCAGATAAAGGCATGTATTTTCTCTTCAATTTTGCACAGAGGGAGCTTCAGCCCATGCTGAGATTTTCATGACTCTTGGCTGGAATTACCCCTGCTGTGTGTAAATCTTTATTGCCTCCATCTTTACTCCGTGTTTACTCAGTGAATATCCAGACCTACTTTGTACACATTATTTTTCAGGGCACCACTTTTCCCTGCTGATTTTCTGTGTAAAATTACAGGGAACTGGTTCCCATTTTCAGATGCTGTTTCTCTGAGGGAACTCTTTAAGTAAGGAGCATTGATTCAGGTTTTTTTTGTTTGTTTTCTGGTTTGTTTCAAAATAATTGTGAATAAATTCTTCCTTTCATATATGGGTGTTCAGGCAGCAGAGCAAACAAGGTGGCAAGTTAGTGTGCCAAAAGGTGGCTTCAAGCATTGACTCACATTCGTTTGCACTGACATTTAGGCTTTGGTATTATCTGGAGCTAAAAATGTTGGTTTGAAGGGGTGAACAAAGATAATAGCTCATGTGGGCAGCTGGGTTGGTCTGAAAGGTGAAGAGCAGCTTGGAATTGTGTATAGAAGCTACTGATTTCTGTTAATAGCATTTCTACTGATAATTATTTACTGACTTTTTAACATTACAGATAACACCCACCTTGTATCTATATTTAAATACTCATTTTCAGACTGATGGGATTTACTGGAATTGTAAAGTTACTGTCTTATTTATGGGGCTGCCATGAGTGGATGCATCAGACTTTTGGGTTTTGGGATTTTCCTCTGTTTGCAATGTTTAAAATAAAGTGTTTATGGATTCTTTTACAAAGTACAGAAGGAAATAATGCTGTTGTGATCTGATAGAGTAAGTGGGAGATAGCTTAAAAAGGTGTTTAAGACTTCTCAAATCATGTATTGGAGATTCAGCAATGAATTTGCACCTCTCTGTCCTGACTGTGTATGACTTGATAAGATTATTTAAATAAGTGACTTGTTTTCTAAATGCAAATATGTGTTTACAATGTTCTTTATATTTTGAAAATATAGTTCCCATTTATTAGTGCTCCTTTTCTTCAACTTCTTGATGTGGATAATGTGGAACTAGACCCTGTCCCGTCAATCCCCATCTCAGTTTATGTGAAATTCCTGAAGCAAATCACAAAGTGTTTTCCTTGTAGTATTTTACTGAAGTATTTTTGTGCATTTCATCTTAAATATTCTGATATTCAGAAGCTTAAATGTTGTGGTTTGTTTAGATGCAATTGACAGAGATGGTTTGTAGATGAAGAAATAATGTATCATTTGTTGTTACATTTCTCTAGGTAGCAGTGATGGTTCTGAACTCAGTGAAGAGACTTCCTGGCCAGCATTTGAAAGGTAAGAAAAACCTGTGTTTCTCTATTCATATTGTTACTTAGAGGCTCTCATCAGTCCTGAAAGTGATGCTTTTTTTTACTTCATTAGAGGTTTTCTGTCTGGAAGAGCACTAAAAAACTATATGTTGTAAGTTCACTGGATCTGTTAAAGCAGCATAGAAACACCTTCTGCTCACTAATGGTTAATAGGCTTTTATCTAGTTGGGTGCTTACTCAGTGCACACATCCTTTAAGGAGCTCAGCCAGAGAACCATGAGACCCCAAAGGTTTTATATAAGTGGATATCACATGTGCTGTTTGTGTTTGTCTGGTTTTCATTTTCACTTTCCCTGAGACACTTCATGTGTTCATAGTCCCTCTGCTCCCTTTTCACTGACATTGTCACCACTTTTGTCTCTGTCATCCCCTTGTCCCTTCACTGTTATATGGGAAGACACAACAATACCCCTTGCTAAATGTGTGACCTTGTGGTCCAGAATTAACTATTTGTTAATTGTTAATCCTTGTCCAGCACCTGAAAGTGCTCAGGTGGCATTGACCACTTCAGCCCCGTTCTGTTTTGTATTTGAGAATGTGGAAAAAGACAAACAGCTGTAGTTTAACACAGGAAAAGGTGGAATATTCACCTTCCCATAGCTGAATAAGATGCACAATCCAGTGCATTGCTTGCTTCTGTAACAATTTCAGGTAATACATCAGCATCAGAGTTGCCATGGATGACTTTTGCTACCATGCTTTTACATTTCTCGTAGGAATTTTTGTCAAAAAATGTTTTCTTTTTGGTTGGGAACTGTTACCACAAACATATTCTGATTGAACTCATTGAAGCAGTTAAAATTCTGTGTTAATTTTCGAAGAAGTGTTTGAAAATCTCTGTGCCAAAGATAAACTGCTGGATGCCTCATGTTTTAAATATGAGTACATACATGAGGAAAGGCCCTTAAAAATTGCATTAAGTAACATTCCACATGAGCAGAGAACACAAATGGGGTCAGATGGCAATCTCTTAACTTACAGGCTGCATCACAAAGCACATGCAACATTCAAAAGGTTTTCTTTCTTTTCCTTCCCTGATGCCTTATGGAATTGTGTATTGGTATTGAGTTGCTTCTTGAAGATAAAAAGTCGTTAAGTTAGAAAAAATGGTGAGCTGAGTGTTTTTACACAGAGCAGCATAAGAAACTTTAAAATTTAGGTTTAAACTTAGGATAACAGTCTTCAGAATTGTTGTGTGGACTTCTGAGACAAAGCAGGGGCTTTTCATCCCTGTGCTAGTAAGAGCTGGCAGCCCCAGGTTCCCCCAGTTAAAAGGTTTGCTCCACGTCAAACAGAAGATTCCTCCTCCAAGTTCCACTTGCCTTCTGTACTTCCCTCTCTACTGAGAGAGCTTTTGGGAACCCTGTTGCAGGTTCCATGTGTTTCAGGGTGAGTTCTCTTGCCTGCTTCCAGAGAGAGAGATAGGGTTCCTTACAGACATTCCCAACACCATGTGTGAAATTCCCAGGGATCTGCACCAACCTTTAGTCTGTTCCTTGGTGATGGAATGTTTTTTTTTCCTTGATGATGAGGCATGTTTTAAAATTTAATAGGTATTAAATTGCACTGATGTGCAAGTGTCAAAATTTAAGGTAACTAGAGAGGGTCTCTCTCAGGTCTTGGTCTGTACAGTGAAGAAGCACAGTGGTTTCCATTCTTTATAAAGATATTGAGGTGAGGGAGAGGCATTAGTTGCCTGGAATTATCAGCTCTGGCAAAACTGGGGTACATCCAGTGTTAATGACTATTTTCTATGCAGTGCAAGTAGGAATTCAGTATTTCTCAGTGAGTTAGAAACATCTTTGGGTAGGAAGGCTTAAATCTGCATCATATGCCTTAAGAGAAAGAAAACAGTTCCTCCACACACAGATTCCCCACGAAACAGAAGGAAATGTAAAATGTGTTCTTGTTTTTCCTGGCCTTTCTGCTTGTAGCTGGGGAATGCAGAAGGGATGAGAAGCAGGGCCACTGATTGTTTTTAAATGCTACAGAATCTTAGTTTGAAACTTGAGAAAGAGTTTTCAGCATTGGGGTGTCCCTTCAGGCCAATCAAAATTATTGGAAGGACTAAAATTCCAAGTCCTTACAGTTACAACCCATTAAGGGTAGTGTATTAAGTGACACTTCAGTCTCACTGGTTGTCATCCTGAGTGTCTCTGAATAGATTTCCCTGAAATAGCAGGATTCCAAGAGTGGTAGCCTCCTTTGTTATGCAAAAAAAAAAAAAAATACAAGCTTAAAGGTAAGAAGAAAACATACTTAATTTGCATACCAAATATATGTATACAAAAATAAACAGCTCATATTACTTTTTTTCTTTGTTGTTTTATTTGCCTATGTCTTGAGTGTGTTCTAAAAAAATAATTCATAATTTCAAAGATACCTGTTATGTTGAGAAACAAATGATGGCAAATTGTGGAACAGGTTAGTAGATGGTGATTCACTAATATCTTTTTGATAATAAGGCTTGTACTTAACTGCCTGCTCCCACAGAATTGCTGATCTTCACTCTTTCAACAGAATACAAACAACTAGAAAAATAGATAAGAAAATAGGACCTGAGGACAAAGTGCCTCAATAATGCTGATGTTGGCTTAAATGGAATTCAATCGATTAAGGGGATCTGATACAGAAAAGCAGGGTTCAGTGAAGCAAAGCACTGTTCAAAAGGCAGTTCTGGGGCACAATTCCTGAACAGGGATAACAGTATGCATCAGGTGAATGATTTTAAAATGTGGAGTTTACAGGTGAAGTGTACAGCGTAAATGAACTGGAAAACTGAAATACTGATGAGCTGATTTCAATGTTACTTAGCACAACAGGATTTTAAATGGTGTTAGGTATATTTTGGCAGAGCTTGGGGTTCCTTTCAGCCCAACAACTTGTGTGTTTTCATACTCTTAGAAATTGAAACCATTTTTGTAGTAACATCTAAAGTCACATTTCAATATAAGTTTTATCAATATGATTCCTTTACATTTATTTAGTCTAAGCTAAATGCAGACTTTGCTCTAAAAATGTGTTATTCTTCAGTGCCAGTAAAACACTTCAATATTGTGAGTTCTGACAAAGAGAATATCTGATGAAGTGACAAACCATATTATTTACTTGTGCATGCATTTTTCTAGATAAAATTATTCGCTTTTTCTTACGTGGAAGAAGTGGCTTTGTGATGTGCACAGAAGAAAAAAAGTTCTGTGCTGTTTTAGCAGTGGTGCTGTTTGTGTGAATGAAAGTATATGTAATACATACAATTTATAATGGAATCCAACAGGAACAGGTTGTACCATTCTCTCGGTCCGGGGACAAGAGTGTCACGAAATGGCCATCGAGGCCACATGAAGGCCAGCAGGTACAATCCCACTGCACACAGAGGTGCCAAACCTTCCCTCTGCTGTTGGTGATTTGGTTTGGTTTAATAATTGAGTGGGTGTTTTCTGATGTTACCTTTCTAACTTGTGTGTCAAAATAAAGGTAGAGACCTTTTTCTTCAGACTTAAAACTTTTCCCTTCAATGACTTACTCTATATCAGCATCAGGACTGTTCATTCCAGTCTGCCAATCCAAATTCTGAGCCATTGGATCTTTCTATCAAGGCTTAAAGATGTTTTGCCAGGGTAGCTTTTGAACTGCCTGCCACTGTGGAGCAGTGCTGGTAGTTCTCATGGGGAAACAAAGCTGCTCCTGGTGCTAATGGATGGCATTCCAGATGTTTTCTTTGCTGGCAGTTCTGTACTGAATTTCTTTGCTTCTCTTCCCTGAAATCAGAGAGATGCCTAAAATCAATAGCGCATTCCAATTGCCCCCAGTATATATAATATTTGGAAGCTGACAGAGTAACATAACTGATTATTCTGATTCCTCATGGATACAGATTCTGTCTCCAGCTGTGTCACTGTAGTTGGGAAGGAAATTGCCATTAACTGTGAAACCTCTGTCATGTTAAGAAGCAAGCATTGTCTCACTGAATTAAACCCATGTTCACATCTGTCAGTGTACAAAATTGTCTCCATTTCATCATCCTCAGTAGGTGCTGCATTTAAAGTGTTTGCCACATTTCCAGTTTACTTTGGACATAGGATGGATGAAACAGCAAATCCTGGCTTCCTTTGCAATGATTTTCTGGTGCTGTTCAATCTCTTGGCTTTTCTAGAAAGCTGCTGGGTTCAGCACTTTAGTTACGTGCTCTGATTGACATTTACTGAAACGATTCCTGGTGTAATTTTTCTCTGATTGGAAAGGTTTCTGAAGCCAGTCAGCTTTGTAACTTTAATCAAGCTCAGTTCTCTTTCCTCAGTGCTGTACCTGGCCTTTGTTTTAGCCCATTGCTCTCCCATCCTTCGTAGGGCAGATGATCAGTAGAGCACCAGTTGCATTAAAACACCTTAAAGCTGTGGTTTGGGTTTCTACTCTTTATTCCTGCTCCTGCCCACTCTCCTTGCTTTCAGATTATTTAAGGATTGTGCATGTTTGAGCTGTGCTTTGTTTTTGATGTGCTAATGGTTCCGGTGTTTCTAACCAAAAAATAGTCAAATCTTTCCTGCGAGGGCTGAAGGAGAGGTTTAACATGTACAGCAACTGTACCAATGTACTTCAAACGTTTGCTTTTTGAAATTAATTGTTCTTGCCTTTCAGTCGTGTTTTGAGTTTCAATGTTTTTAATTAAGGATTACCTGCTTGGCAAATTAATTTTTCTGATCACTTTTGCTTGCGAGTGTTAATTCCACAACAGCAATTCCTTGTAACAGCCAAAGTCTTTTTCCACAATGAAGTCAAATAAATAGAAAGTTGACATTTTCAAATTACAGTAAAGGTATTTGCATTAGTTTTTGGTAATGGTTGGAAAATTACTTCAGGAAAAATATTTTTTCACACAACTCTTCACATGCTCCTTTCAGCTCCCTAGAATCTGAAGATTTGGCTGTTCATTTGTATCCAGGAGCAGTTACTATTCAAGGTGTTCTCAGGAGGAAGACTTTGTTGAAAGAAGGCAAAAAACCTACAGTAAGGATTTTTTTTAATAAATTAATTTTCTCACCTTCTTCCTTTGCCCAGTTATAAATACAGTAAAATGACCATTGGGCAACTAGTTCAAGTGTCTGAGAGCTCCTCTGCCTTGCTGGTTAAGATTTAGAGTCATTGCCAGAGTTTCCATTCTTCTGTTTGGTGCATTTATTCGGTTTGTAAGGCTATACACATAATCTAGGAAGTAGAAGAGAAGAGGATGCTGCATAAAATTTTCTGCAATTACTGATGACTTTAAAATGGAGAGAATCATGTTTTATCTTCCTTAACAGTAGATAAATCCCAGCAATCTATCAATAGATGATAACCCTTAGCATTTGCATTGCAAATACTTGATGATAAATTATAAATCAAAATACGTATTCAGGACAGTGGGGGATAGCTTAGGGCAGCACCTGAGATGGAAAAGGAAAGGGACAGATGTATTCTGACTCCACAAGGTGTTCTGTTAGGATTGCAGGAAGTATAGGGCAAGATGCAGAACATTTTTCTCAGATTAGAGAGGAAAGGCACATGTTCTTTCTGCTTTCTGGAGTTTTCATGCATTCATAGGCCTGCATGAATAACAAACAGCAGCTTTGGAAACGTGGCTGATGCTTGGCTGGCCAGTCAGTGCTCTCATGTTCTTGCAGGATGGTGCCTCCTCTTTCACAGCTCAGTGTTAAGAAGCATTTCACTTATCCATTGCATTTTTGGGGTTGTTTTGTTTATTTTATTTTCTCTCCAGGTAGCATCTTGGACGAAATACTGGGTAGCACTGTGTGGAACCCAACTCTTCTACTACGCTGCAAAATCCCTGAAGGCTACAGAGAGAAAACATGTATGTAAACCAGGCATGTTCCAGTATCTCCTGCCAAAACTAAAATGTGGTTTTCTGATGTAAACACTGAGAGTGGTTCAGGCCTTGCCTGATTTCTAGTCAGCACTATCCTGTCTCCCAGTCAGTCAGTCACCTCATATGGATATACCCCAGGGAAATATCATTTACATTTATGTGCTACACCGAGCACATCTGCTTTGCATCTGCCATGTGTCTCTGACTTTGCTGGTCTTTCAGGAAAGGAACTGTGTCATTGGTCTGTCCATTTTCAAGGGCAGAAGTTCTCTCTTTGGATGGTTTGAGTCTTGCAGCAGTTTGTCGTGGTATGAAATCCAAACAAGCACTGATGAGGAAAAATTGAGTAATCACAAGATACAGCAATTAAACATAGATTTCATCTATGTGGTAAAAATAGACCTTTAGATTTTTCTGTATGATCCTGTAATCCATTAACTACAGTGGAGTACCAAACACTTCATCTGCTCAGCAGAGAGCTGCGATGTCAGATGATGCTGGGGTTCCTTTTATTTGCTGCAACTTGATCTGAAAGAAGCTAAAAATGCTTTGCTTATGTGAGAAAGGAGCAAGAGGATTTTCTGTATGTGTCCCACAGATGTTAAGATATGCATTGTTCCTGTTTGATGTCCCTGGTTAATTATAATGATTCTCTTAACAAACTGGGTAGAATTTGAGATACTTGAGTCTGAGTTCATTCACTACTCACAATCATTACTTGGTTGCCTTGGCAGGTGTTTCAGGTTAATTTATGACAGCTGTCACTGTAGAACATTTGCTTTGCATAGAGCTTATGGAATTTTGCAAACTGGGTTGTGCTTTTGCAATCCTTGTAAAGGGGACTTTCTCTTTGTACAAAATACTGTTTTCTTATCCTAACGTTTTTATGTGCAGAGGGTAAAGATTTGAAGCTTAACATTTCTGGTTCACAGGCTCCTGGATATTTGAAATGCTGTGTGGAAAGTTTGTGTATAAAGTTCTCTTAATCTAACAGATTATTTCCCACTTTTATTGGAAGTTCATTAGGAAACAGTATTCTAATACTCAAAGTAGCTAATAAAAGCTAATTACTTTCAGAACTACTTATGTGGTTTCTTGGTCATCCACCCCTAGTAGATAAGATTGAGAACTGATCCTACTTAATTTGTGTAGCCCAGGCTAAAGATTTGTTAGTCAATCCTTCTGAGTGTCTTGGGAGAAGTGTGTGTGTTTGGATGCATTTGTTTCTGGCTTCAGTGAAAACTTCAGGGAAGGATTCCACCTCATTAAAAGGAAAGAACAGACTCGTAAGCTATTATGAGTAGAAATGCAAAGTATTAAAAAAAAAAATAAAAAAGGAACCAGGAGAGAACTTGTGCTGGCATTATGTCACTCACAGCTAGTTGCCTGTTTTTTCTGGAAACATTGAGAAATAGAAAAGAAATTTTTGTGGTAATGTCAGACTTTGTGTTCCTGTTACTGCTGTGATTCCTTCAGGCTTTGTGTCAGAATTGCATTTTATTTTCTTTTAGGAATAGAATATGTATTTGTAAGTCTCCCTAGTTCACTGTTCTTTACAAAATTATAGGGGGCTTAACCACACTTGTATCTATTCATTCAGAAGCTTTTTCACTCTTCTGCATTAGCATTTTAAAACAATCTAAAATAGCATGCAGGTTTAGAGAACTTGAAAAAAAAATTCTTAGCAAGGAATTATATTGATTGGAAATGAAGTACATTGAATTTACATTGTTTGCATATTTCCTTCAGAATAACAATTACAATAATTTAAATAGTCTCGCCCTTTCTTTAGCAAAAGTAAGTGAAGGAAAAAGGTAAAAAGTCTGGTACCTGATCCTTCTGAGCCTCTATTCCTGCAAAAGCCTTTACTTTGCCTGGAAATACAGTCACATCCATTTAGAATGCTCTTTCAGAGATTATTTTCTAAACCTCTTGAATTGACTTCTGATATTCCCCAAGTCACTCATGTGTTGTGACACCTACAACACCTAAACTGGTGGTGAGCAGAGGCTTAAGAAGCCAAAATGTGTCACACCACACAAGCTGGTGTGCTCATGTTTCTTTGTCCAAGGGTGTTCCAGCAAACCAAAAAGGGAGTTTGCAGAGAGAGGTGAGGAGGTATCTGAGTCCAGGGTGCTTGCAGGATTTCCCATCAGGAGCCTACCAGCCTCGTGGCTTGCAGATACTGAGAGGAGTTTGAGCAAGGCAATTCCCAGGAAAAGGAGGAAGAGGAGTGATAGTTACAAGCAATGAACTGCTGAAGAACATGAATTTGTTTTTAATAGTTGGCTCTATGAAGCTGGACTGAACTGTCCAGCACAACCTTGGGTTTGGCTGTACACAGCTCATGTCTTGCTTTCAGCTTTTTAGGGCAGCAGACAGGCTCTGTTCTGTTTGTGGAGGCCAAGCCTATTGTGGAGCTCAGTCTCTGATTTGGTTTCCCAGGTGCAGTCGAGGTTAATTATATTGTAATAACCATTTACTACAGTTTGGGTTGTCTTTTATTTAAACAAATAGTTTGCAGTGAGCAGTCACAGCAACCCTCTGCTTCAGAGATTGTTACAACACACAGCATGACCTTCATGTTGAAATTAGGGTGGGAAGCCTGGTAACTGCTTGTTGAGGGATTCCAGTTTATTAACAGGCTAATAATAGGTGGTCAGTAACTTGTTTGGCTGCTCTGCCTGTGTTGTACTTTGAGCCTGGCTATTGATGGCTTAGGTTTCCATCCATTTCACTACAGAGTTGTTGTACAGAGCATCAGCTTTGGTTCTGGAGTCTGTGAAGATGACTTGTCAAGGGTCATGCTTCAGTGCACGGTTTGGTTGCATTCTCAGGAGATGTTAATCAGGAGAGAATGAACTGCAGATGGTCAATCATCCCTGGATAGCTAGAGCATGAGTAAATGCTCCAGATACTGTCCAGTGATATTCCCAAGAGGTTCACTCTGCAAAATGAAGAGATCCAAGGCTAGATTTAAGCTTTGGGTTTTTTTACTTCCCAGATAAAAAGGATGTTGCCATCTACTTTGAAGCAGGTTTGGTTTTTTTTTCAAAGATTGATCCATTGGAGATTTACCTCAGCAAAATATTCCAAGCATCTTCTGGAGCAATTTAAACATCTGCCTTTTGTGCTTCCTTTCTCAAGCCCTCTGTGACATGGAAAGGAACGCTGGCAACAAAAGAGTCAGTCTGCTATATAAAGTTTCCTGGCTGGAGCTCTCTTGGTAAACGTGTCTTGATTACAGGCATGCTTTTGACCATTCTGCTGCTTCAATTGCTCCAGGCAGCTTGGAATGCACCGACACTCAGAGCTCTTCCAGGCTTATAATAGCCAGCCTCTTTGGAAAATTACCTCATAAAAATCTCAGAGTAATTTCAGCAAAAGGGGCAAGAAACCCCTCCCTTTTAGGCACAGACAAGCCAGCTCTTCTTCTGCCTGTGGTCAAAGGCCAAGGAGTGCATCCAGTATTGTGTGCTGCATCTCGTAAGAGGAACAGCATAAAATTAGCTTTGAGTTTAAATACTGAACAGGTTTCAGTTGTTACTACAGTAATGGAGAATTTTCTGTAAATGAGCATGTGAACTTGAGAGCCCAGAGATGGAGCACAGCACAATCTGAGAGGAATGTGTGGACAATGGTTTTATGTCATGCTGAAATGGAACTCACAGAGAAGCCTCTGTGAACAACTGTAGCACTTGTGCACATTCAGAAAAGGACAACACTAAGAATAGCCACTTGAACTTAGATTTAAAATAAGCACCCTGAAAAATGTGAATACACCTGTAAAATAACTGTTTACAGTGATTGGACTGAGAGCCTTGCCAATTTCTGTGACAATATAGCATGCATGAGAGATTTCTCCGTGTTTGTAGGTACTTGGAAAGCAACAGAGACTTGTTATGCTTCATGCTTGAGCACAAACCCTGGTTAGTTCTAAGCCTTGCACTCCATGCTGTAATCAAAATTAGATCCATTTATTGACAGTCTAGAAAACTTGGTACTCGTGGCTCAGGCACTTTCACTGAAATGCCTTGATGAAGAATGCTGTCATTCTGGGAAGGATGTTCAGCCACCAAGAAAATTATTTGAATATTACAAAGCTGCAGAATCTCAACAGGAGATGTGGAGGAGGAGATTTGTAGGTGCCAAAATGTTGGAGTGAAAAGTTTGTTCACAGACTAATTCAGAGTTTTTGATTCTAAGATTTACTTATAAAAGCCTTTTAGCTCAGAACAACAACAACAGCAAAAATAAATTATGTGAAGCCTAGTGCCAAAGCTGTGCAGTTTTCCATGTGTATAATAGGAGTCATTCCAGTGGCCTATATTACAAAAAGCAAATAGGAACCAGGAACATTAAATTACAATGAAGCTTTCATTCCCTTCATGTTAACAAAGCAGACTTGCTGTTAGCAAGGCTCTGTGCATCAGCAGAGAATGAGCTGCCCTGGGGGACTTTGTAAACATGGAATACAGATCCAGCTGAGCACGGGGATGGAAAGCTGACATGTGTTTCAAGTGATGATGGATTGATGCTGGCAGGAAACACTTTCCTTGTGTGGAGCTTTTCATTTCATGGAGAAGCACCATGATTAACTGGTGGTTTTGAGTGAAAAGAAAAGGCAGGGAGCTCTAGCAGATTGGATTGCATGGCAGTGTTACATATTGCATACCTGTCAGGATATATATCTCAGATAGGAAAGCCTAATGTGTTGTTTCCATGAAACTCTAGAAATAAGTGTTGTTCAAGAGGTACATTTTGATCTGTGATCCATTAAGACTGCTTTGTGACTCACATTTCCATCTCTGTGAAAAAGACCTGTTAATGCTTTAGGACTACTTTGAAGTTTACATTTTGCAGGTCACTTTTAAGTGTTGTGCAATCATACTTTTTGAGGCAATGTTGTCAGTGAATCCATAACAAATCTTTTATATATGCTTCCTTTTTTTAAAGAGAACTCATGAGCTATATCCTTAACTGTATTCCCTTTCCTTGTCTTTATTACTACTATCAGATAAAATGCCTTAAATTTCACTACAGACTGGTACTACTTACTGCCTCCTCAAAGAAATTTCAGTTTGTGTCTGAAAAGGACTTATAGCCCTCAGTGTAATGAAATCTTATCTGATAGAGCTTTATAATTTGCCTCCTGCTCTTTTGAAGGTTTACCTCATCTGTCCACCTCTGTGAGTTACTTCACTTTAGCATGTGTATACAAAGAGCCTGGACTCTTAAACTGTTTTGAACTTGGTTTAAATGCTTTTTCTTTCAACTACTGGTCTAACATTTGTTCATTCCAAGTTCGAATGGATTTTAAACTAGGGTTTAAAATGTAGCCAGTTGTGCAAGTCCCAGACAGATGAACTTACCTGGACAATGGCTTCAAACTGACAAAAGACAAGGTTATATGGGATATTAGGGAGAAATTCCATCCTGTGAGAGTGGTGAAGCCCTGCACAGGGTGCCCAGAGAAGCTATGGCTGCCCCATCCCTGGCAGTGTTCAAGACCAGACTGCATGGGGCTTGGAACACCCTGGGATAGAGGAAAGTGTCTCTGCCTGTGGCAGAGGGATTGAAGAGATGATCTTTAATGTCCTGTCCAACCCAGAATATTCTGTGATTTCCTGATGATTCTTCGTGACCTTCCAGGTCGTCAGTTAATCTGTGGCATAGGTTAGAATAACTGACATGAGACTTGCAGTGGGATTTTATTTATAAAGCAGCCGCTTTCCCATGCGGAGAACATTCTTATAAACTCTTACTTTGCTCATGATACCTTCAAACTTAGTACCAGTAATAAGTTTTTCAACTCTGGTTGAACCAGAGTTCCAAGACTGTAATACTAAAGCTATAGTTCTAAAATGAAACCAGAGTAACTTGATGCTTAATGTTGTCCATCTGCCTTGTGGCATTATGTAGTGGGTTGACACGACACATTAGCATGAAGAATACAAGTATTTTAGAACTGTAGATTAATTTTAATTACTTCAAGCCACAACAATCTCAAGGATGTTTATTGTTTGTAATAATGCAATTAAAGAGAGATCAAAATTGCTGTGCTAATAAAGAGTTTGGAATGGGGATTCACAAGACAGGAGGAAGATGCATCTGATGAGGATGAGCATGTACCAGAATTAGACTTTCTGGGCAGAGAAGTGAGGTAAAGCACTGCAGAGGGGGAGAGTGCAGGGATTGATGGAAGAGTCTCTGTTGGGCCCAAGAACATGGGAAGAGGAGACTTCGCAGCCAAAGACAGGAGAGAAACTGAATGAATTAGGAATTTGGGTGTGGATGGGACTGCCTAAGCAAGCAAGAAGTGAAGTGGGTGAGTCTACTAATAGGTAAAAAAAGAAGGCCAGGAAGAAAGGAAGCTTATGGTTTGGAGATAAGTTGGATTGAATGAGTGAGTAGAGCCTGGAACTGAGAGAAGCATGGGAAGAAGAAAATAATACTGTGACCAGGTGAATGAAAAACAATGGGGTCAAGGAGCTGTCAGGAGGGAGACTGGTATAGCAAAGACAAGTCTTGTGCTTAGGTTTAGATTACCTGACAGTCTGTGAATAACACCTGGAACAGGAAAACACCATCATTTTGAACATCTTGTTGATAAATGAGCATGACTGCCCATTTCTGGGCACTTGTTCATTGAATTTACATGCTCACTTGATCCATTTATTTCATCAAGTCATCATATTTAATTACACAATTGTATTATGTTGTCCCCAGGACTCATGTTATGTGTAATTACAGAGTACTATAATAATGATTGCATGCTAACTGTCAATAGTTATAGCACAGGCAAGTTCAATTCTTCTGCTTGGGAACAGTGGAGGGAATGGTTTTGCATTTATTAATCTACTTTTGAACTGTACTGTACGTTCAAATGTGCACAAATGTGGTATGGAATGCTGTTATAAGATGTGTAACAAGCTTTTGCAGATTGTGATATTCCTTTTAATTTGTTTTGAATATCATTCATTGTCTTGAGTTCTGTTTTCTCTAATTTCATACAGCCTTTGTTAATTGTCTTAATCTTGTGTAGTGCTCTGCTTCATTTGAAGTCACCCAGTCTTTAAGAGTACCACTGAGAGGAACTGCACTTCTGGGTACTTGTTCTGTGCAGATCTGGCCTCTTGTTTTAATCTCATTTACATCTCTCTTTGTATTTCCAGTTCAAATCCACACCAAGCAAGAGTGTCTCAGTGGTGGGCTGGATGGTGATGATGGCAGATGACCCTGAGCATCCAGATCTCTTCTTATTGACTGATTCTGAGAAGGGTAAGCAGTGCACTGATTCCCAGAATAAACATTTTCTTTGATGAGGTCATTTGTCACCAACTAAAGGAGCAAATGACAGGTGACATCCTTATAGTTTCAGCTGCTCTCCAACATGTCGTATTTGCCTTGAGAATGCTGTGGGATCAGCAACCCATGGAGAATCCTTAGAGTCTTCACTGAATTGTAACAACTCTCCAAACTCTTAACAACCCCAGATGTGATTTTAATTTGAAGTATTCCTCTGTATTCTTTTAAACTATATTTAGAACACTTCGAGGCATTTTCACATGTGTGAAAGTGTAAGTAACAATAAAAAACAAGATTCAGCTAACACTTGGTGCTTGAGCAGTCCCTCCTCTCCAAATGCAAACCAAAACCCAAACCATCTGTTCAAATGTATTGCTATTACCAGGAAAAACCCCTCAGAGATGTTGATTGTTATGTGGAGGAGCCTGTGAATGTTCATTACTCCAACACAGTGCCTGCTTTCAGCTAAAACTCTGAAGAAAATGTCTCTTTTCCATAGCACTTCAAATTGTGCAGAAAGAACATTATTAGTTTTGGTAAAGGAGCTTAAAATTATTTATTGCTTTGTCTGCTTCAAGTCTTAGCATGTTTTATTTCCAAACATCTCTCCTAGCACCACTGATATAAGGTAAAAATTGTGAGTGCTTGTCAGCTTAAACTCTGCAACAGCAATCTGAAATGTGTTTTTAATACTTGACCTTCCTGAACCCAAACAAGCACTGTGTAACTCCAGCCACTGAAAATACTGGTCTGAAATGTATCAATATATTTAGGAGTGATTTTCAGATATTTTCAAATGTAGCTTTCCAGGGTGCATTTCAGTGATATCTTGCACTTCATTAAAAAAAAAAATCACAATATTATAAACAAATTGCAGTAATGGCAGTGAACAAAACCACTTTTGTTTTGGAGGATATTTTGTTCTTTCCTAGTTGACACAGGCATTAGTTGAAATCTGGAATGTTGGAAAGGAAGAGAGGCAAGCTGAAACTTCTCTTCAATGGCTGAAGCAATTGCACCTATTCTAGACAAAGTGTAAAGTTACACAGACCATCTATTACTAAATCTTCTCAGAATATTTCAGGTTAGAGGTACTTGAATATTTTAGGATTCAAGTGTTTGAAAATGAGCACTGTTAATGTTTCTTCATCAGTTTGTTGTTTGTTTGTTTGTTTTTTTCCCTCAGGAAATTCATATAAATTTCAAGCTGGAAACAGAATGAACGCAATGCTCTGGTTTAAACACCTGAGTGCTGCCTGCCAAAGCAACAGACAACAGGTGAGAGCAGGGCAGTAGAAAGGAATGAGCTTTTAAGAGCTCAGAACTGAGGGATCTTCGAGCTGGCCAAACTGACACTGAGGGCTCTGTGTGTTCCCTGAGCAGCCTCTCCCCCTGTTTCACCTGCTGATTGATTTGCCTTGGTTTTTCTGTTTGGCCCTTTCCAAACAAGTCCTCAGAGCTTCTGGGGTAATGAAGAAAGATTTGGGGCTACCTCGAGACTAATTTAAAGCAACTGGGGAAGTGCAAGGAATGCTCTAAAATATCTGAGTGGCAGTATTTTTGTCTTGCCCATTTGAAAAAGGCTGTTGGACAATCATATAAAAAGCTGTAAACTGCAGTATTGAATATGAATTCCAGATAACTCTACTGAGGTACCTTTTTCAGGTCAAGGACATACATCTCTCTGCTGTGTATGTATTTTGTATTCCTAAAATGTATAGAAGGTAGCTTAGCCCTTGGTACATTCTCCAGTCTTTGAAAGCAAAGGTAGCATTTTCCATGAATCAAAAAGGAAGATAAGACTGCTGCAACCCCTATTAAATGCTGTTCTGGTATGAATTCTTACTGACCTTTTTCACCAGCAAAATCTTTTTAAAGTTACTTTGTCTCCCTGAACTCTTCCTTCTCTCGGCACGTTTGTTTATGGAGTTCCCAGAGCAGAAATCCTGCTGAATTTCAAGGGGAAACAAAAAAGTTTTTCCAGATCCATCTGTGCTTTCTTGTTCAATTCTGCCTCTGAGAGAGATCTTGAGAAGTAAGGAGGGTTGCAGACGCTCCTGTGAAGGCATTTGAGACAGTGCAAAGGAGAGAAATTGTATTCCTGGCTGGAGAAAGTGGGGATAGTAGCAAATAGTGACAAAGAAGTGCAAGTAAGTGGTGAAAAACTGTCCTCTGAAGACATTTTTGGTTCTGTAGGGGTTGGCAGCACTGTTTATTACTGTTAACAGTGTAACTGCCTTAGAAAAAAAGGCTGTTTAAATGTGTTTTCAATGTAATAGAAACATCTAGTCTGTTTAATAGTAATATCTGAATAATAGTAAGAACTATTTTAATACAGGCTATTTGTGATTTTAATGATGCAGCTTTAGCCCAGTTGAGCTTTCTTGCTTCTACAGGTAAGTGGTAAATGCAAAGCAAGAAATACTTAATTCATATCTGACCAAACTGAATTTCATCAGGAATGTGGTGGCTCTTTAATAACCTGACTAAACAAGAGATGTTGCTGTCAGATTGCTGATGGAGAGAAAAAAGGGATATAAATGAATGTATTGCAAACATTAGCTTTAATCTTCATGAAAGGGAGTGATATCTGCAACAGGCATTCAGGTTTGCTATGGGAAAAGCCCAAACAAGTGTTTATGCCTCATTTTTTTAAATTAGTCTTAAAAAGACTAAGGGGCCTACATCAATCACTGATCTGTGTGCCAGGAATTTTCTAGCTGGGCTTCAGGTGAGAGGGTTCTCCCTGTCTAGCAGAGCTGAGATTTATCATATTAAGATTGTTTTGCTAAAAACTGAAATCTTAAATGTCATCAAAATTAGGAAGTTCTATGGCTATATAAGAAAATTACAAACCTCACAGCAATTTAATATTTTTATTATACCTGGGGTTTCTACAGCTCTAAGTATATTTTTACTGCTGAATGATAGTTGCATTCCTTCTCCCCATTTTTGAAGACAGAATAATGTGCATTTCAGCAAGGTGTCTAGTTTGTGAAGCAGTTCAATGCAAGTAGCTACTACCTGAAGTAAATTCTTCTATCATTTATGTTTTTGTTTGCAGGTTCCTGCCAACTTGATGACCTTTGAATAACAGGCAAATTCAAAACAATAAAAAAATGACAGTTTGAACCATCTCATAATTGAGAGCAAGGTCCTGATGAAAAACGTGCCAGCTGTATTCTGTGCCAGAACAGAACCTGTCAACTCAGTCTCTGAACTCTGGAGCCCTGAACAAAACCACTAATGGTTGGGGAGTGGAGATCCCCAAATTAAAAATGGAGTTGCAACATGAATTGCCATGGACCATGCTTCGTTATGTTCTCAGAACTGACCTGTGGAAACCACTGCCTTAAAGAGTGAAAGGAAAAACAACATGAAACACCAAATAGTGTGTGTGAAACTTCTGGCGGTGCTGTGCTTGAGTTAAATAGATTGTAGCTAGTTTTGAGTTTCTTTTAACTTTATACTAATTTTGAAAATAACTCACCTTTTTAGGCATTCTTAAGAGAACAGGTAAACTGGTATTTAAGAGTTGTATCAAAAGCTGTGTATGAACCAGGTAAAAGGTACTACATGTGCTGGAGATGTTGTTTAGGCTATACCAGGAGTCCTGGAGGGGAGCTTGTCCCAGGCACACGTAGCCTGGAGCAGTGTTATTTCTCTCTGACCTGTAAGTATAAGAAATGTAACACACCTGCAAGTTCAGAGCAGCACTGAGCTTGCAAACCTTGGTCCTGCATGGGACAGGGGCACAGAGGCTGAGCCAAAAATCGTTTTGGTACGTTTTGACCTAATTCCTGGTTAAAAACACGTGTTCTGGGCAGTTGTGAGGGGGAAGGGGGGAAGGGTGTGTACGAGACAAAACTGAAAGCACTGTTGGGTCAGAACTGAGTGTTTTCATCCCTTTTGTTTCTACACCTGTGACTCTCCTACACAGAAAAGCTGAATGACAAAACACCAACACCTGGGTACAGCTCACTGAGATGTTTGACTTTGGGTATCTGCTAATTATCAGTTAGGGACCACTGTTAGTGTGTGGTGTTTCATAATATCACTTCAGATGGACATTTTAAAAAAATAGAGGCACAATTTCAAGCTTTCATGTTCTCATTTGGCAATAATTGATTTTAGTATCTGTCTTGGTCAAAGTAGTTGACGTTGTGTGGTGTTGATAACATGGCCTAAAGCAGGCCTTACATGCAGAAGCTCTTTTGATCTTCAGGCAATTAACTAATTTATTAGAAGGTAGGATTACCTAAGGAGAGAAAAAGGTGTGGGGCCATCAAAATTCCATCCTTGACAGGAATCATTCTTGGTCACTGAAATTACTCACAGAGAAAAACATAATGGTTGTAAAAAGGGAGCTGTGCTTTATGTGTGTGTTTGATGCTTAAGACTTTGATTCTTGCTTTATTGGGGTTTCCTTGACGTCACCTAGTTTCCTGGATGATTGGTCTTTCTTTAATCTTCAAAAAGTATGATCTTTGTAAAGCAAGGAAACATTGTCCAAAATATGGCTGATATTGGAACTTTGAAGTCTGTGAAAAAGTAGTAACTGTTCCATTGACATTGTGGTTTAGTGACCATAAATATGCTTGCAGATTCCACCATGAATTCTCCTTTTTAAACAGAAACAAGCTACCTACCAATCTGTTTCAGAGTTCTCTGACTATCTAATAAAGGTTTCTACTAGTAGTTGTTATTTTGAAAATGTATAGTTTGTTTATTGTATCTGAGTAGAAGCCTATAAATTCTAATTTGAGGGGTTTTTTTTTCCCAGAGTCAAATTAATCACGTAATGAAAATGATTAATTTTTGATTTCTGGCAGGCAAAAAGACAATAATTTAGTCTCACAGTAAACAAAACCAAACACAGAAGCCCCAACCACTTGGTGATGTGAAGGGTAATAGGGTGGTTTATGTTTCCAAGAATTGTCCTGAATTGGCTCTTGGTAGAAAGAAAAAGAAGGATGCTAGAAGGATGCTTCTGTTGGAATTACACCACAAGGACTATGAGAATTTGGCTCCCCTTGCAGTTCTTTAGTTGCTGTTTTTTATATGGGGAATGAATAGTCTGTTCTGAAGTCATGAATTTTGGGAAGGGGTGTTGCTTGTGCTGAATCCCTCTGCAATTCACACATCTCCCAAGTGTACCCACTTTGGGTGTATAGTAAAGACAACATCCTCACAGCCAGCAGTGTTACTTAGTAGACTTTGCACAACCTGAGTTTGGTTTTTTTATGTTTTAAAACTTACTTAATGTGTGTTTCTTCTCAATGACTGTGTTTGTTTGGGTTTTTTTAACAATTAGTGCCCTTTTTTTAAGCATTGTGGATAATAGCCTGTGGATTTTGAATTTTTTAAATAAGCTATTCTAGGTTCATTGCAGCATAACTGTATCTGTTCTTTTGTTAGTGAAAGGAAGCATGCAACTGGGAGCCTCAGCCTGACAGCCCACAGCTTTGCTAAGGACAGAGCCAGGTCAGGACATGTCATTTATTACTGCATTTTTGCATTTTTTCCAGCTGTTTTGAGTTAGGTTTTTATGGTAGGGAGGATGGTGGGGAAAACAATTCACAGATCTTCCTGTAATGAATTGCTGCTGTTACCAGCTTTCATTGTCCTTAGGCCTCCTACTTTTCCTTGTTTTCTGCCCTCAGATCTGCTGGGGTTTTGTGGGAGAGACTGAATGTTGTGGGAGGAGTTTGTTAAAATGTGTAGCCAGAATAACTGGAGTGAGTAATGACAACACAGGAAGTATTTTTGGCACTTGTCACAGTGAGTAGTTCAGTACTTTCCTGTTGTTCATGGCCACGTAGTCCTACAGGGCAGCACACAGACACTGACATTTCTGGAGCTTGAGATAAATGGTGCTCAGAAAGAGGTGCTGGGTTTGTTCCCTCAGGGAAAGCTGCCTCAGATAAGCCGTGGAAAGACTCAGACAAGTCAAATGACACAGTGTAAAGAATGTACTAATGCTCTTTTTTTAAAAAAAAGGAGTTTAAAAAGTTCAGTAACTGAAACTCTTGCTGAGAAAACAAGGAGAGCAGCAAGCTCATGGTGTTCAGGTAAGACTGTCATCCAGACTGCTTCAGACAGTTGGCAGTTTCTCTTTGATTTTCAATTTTAATATGTTGCTCTAATTGTTTCTCTTGTTAATAACTGCTGAAGCCCTTCAGCTAATATTTGTCACTTTATCCCTTAATGTTTTGGTTTTGAAACTAAAGATGCCCCTTGCAATTCCTTGTTTTGGCTGCATTTGAGCAAAAATTATTTAGAGTCGCTCTTCTAGCAAGACTTCAAATATAAATATTAATTATCTGCTGACTGATAACGAGCTTTTTAGCTAAACTAAAAGTTTTGGGAAAGATTAAGCAACAGAGAATATCTGGTTTATGAAATTGGTGCATCACATTAAAAATATATAACATTGCACTGCTTAGTGCTAACTTTTCTCTAATTAATCTGTGCTACTTTTGGCTAGGATTTTCAAATCTGACTTCTATTCCAGTGTCCTCAGAAAGCAAATAATTTTTATAACTTTTATTTTTAAAAAAATCTGTTAGTTTGAATAAACATAGCTCATTCCAGACAATTCCATTTTTAAATGTCTGTTTCAGACCAGAGGAGTATTACTCAATTACTTAATGAGTCATTAAGTATTTAGGTGCACATTATAGGCATTAGAACTACAAATACTAAATGCAGTCACATAAATACTTAATGAATGAGCTTTAGCACCCAGCTTTAAAATCGTGTTTAGAGAAGTATGCGCATTGGAAAACACACTGGGAGCAAAAGGAACCATAAAAAAACACAGCAGGGTTTTATTAGTTATCTCCTCCTCACTTAGAAGTGAATTCAACTAATTTAATGTTTCTTGCACCATCAGCCTCCTGTGTTTGCATTTCTGTATTTTCAACACTAGTCCTCCTCTGTTAGTATCAGACATAACCCATGGTGACAGCAAATCCTCTCTCTCCCAGCAGAAGCAGTTGCAGCTTTTTGTGCTGCTGAGCACACAAGAAGTAGAGGTCTCTTTTGACAAAAGGCAAGTTGATCTTATGGTTTTGATTAACTGCAACAAATCTTGTCCAAATCAAGGTAAAAAAAAAACAAACATGGGATGCTTTTTCTTCTGGTTCTGTCAGTGGCCTTTTTCTTCATTGTTTGTCCTTTTTAATTTTTTGCTATTCTAACTCACCAACACTAGTAGTTCCAACCTCATTCATGCCAGCTCTTAGTGATGCCTGATGCATCATCAAGACCCCAAGACTGGTACTAAATCACATCTGTGAATTGTCTGTTCTTCCTACAAGGAGATGGCTGTGAAAGTTTTGTTATTATTATTTAATATTAGCCTTTTTTAAAATTTTTTCTCTAAAAGCAGCTTGTGCAAAAGGTGGTTTGGCTTGGGAAAGTTGCCATCAAAAGGATCTGCACGAGTGGACACGGAACTCTTTCCTAGGGGTTATCCCTTCTTTTAAAAACCACCCTTCTAATTTGTAGTGCGTGAAGAGGGTGAGTGCTTGGATTTGAGGAGGACTTTTGTCAGTGCCTTATTATAAACTTGAAGACCAATTCCTTTATTTCAGTGATGAGTCCCACCATGGCAGACTTGCAGGCTGTGTCCTCAGTGTTCCAAGGGGTGACATTCCTGATAGCCATTGCATTGTCTGCAGCAGTCACTTGTTTTGGTCAGTGTAAAATAGCTGTGGCTTGAGTTGCTTTAGTATTATTTCTGTATTTGAATAGCCTCTTTTTAGGAAAAAATGCCGAGGTTTTTGGTAGCTTGGGCTTGTTCAGTTTTTATCAGAAGTAGCTCAGACCTCTTTAAAATCAGCTTATTTTTATTTTGGTATGTCTCTTGAGTAGATTTAGGAAGGAGAGTTGAAATGAAGAGCATAGTCCAGGTCATGGTCTAGACCACATGAGCTCAAAAAGAAGAAAGGAGCTTGCTTTTGTCTGTCCCACTTTGATGTAAACACTGAGGAGCATTCTTAGGAGACTGTTTATCTTGAAAGCTTTGTGTTAATGTAAAATAAACACCAGAGGAAAAAAACTGTCTGGGGAGAGGGGAGGCTTGGATAAATCTTAGTCTTAATATCCCAAAAGCTCAGTTTTGTATATTGTATTTGTAGTGCCAACAGTTGTGTAGGGAGCACTGTCCTTCACTGAAACAACTGCTAAAGACTGTTCTAGCAGCAAAGGCCTCAGAAGCTTTGGAAGGGGAAATGCAAGAAAGAATGTGTTGTTCTTAAACAAGTAAATATTTGTTTTCCTGGAATACATCCTTATAAAAACACAGCAGTTTTCCTATAGTCTTTTTATAAATTCAGATGTTGGAAGGATAATTTGAAAATTACTCTTAGGCTTTCTAAGAATATTCAAAGAGAGCAGAAAGGTCAAAGGAGAAAATACAAATTACTTGGTGTAGGTCTGGCTGTTGCAGAGCTGAGCTGACAAGTTTTCTCCAAGTTAGTAAGTTGCTAAGGAAAAGAAGGTGTATAAAATGTAATGAAATGCAAGTTCCTGCAGATCATGGCACAGTTCTGGCTGGTAGCATGATCTTGCTTTTGAGTGACTAAAACCACCATAAATACTGTTTCCTTTGTGTGTTTGATTATTATTATTTCTCTTTATTCGTGTGGGTTCTCGCCTTCATGTGTGTTTGCTGAAGTAATTTCTTACCATTCCAAAGCGGTTCACAGCTGAAACTGCAGGGCAGACAAGCAGTATAAATAGATTAAATGTTGAAATAAAGGGTTCTGGGGTGCCTGGTTTACTGGCACTTCTGGCTCCTTCTGTGCAGGAGTGGGAAAAGCACCAGGAAACATAGATGTGTTTTATAATAATCCTGTAAGGACCAGCCATCACTGGAAGTGGGATCAAGGTGTCATGCAGTAAACACAAGCCATTTTTAATGTTCCTGCTGGCGTGAGGCATCCCAGGGATGGAGGGATTGCACTATGATCTCGCTGAGTGATGTGCAGTTTGGCTGTCCTCGAGCCTCTTCCTTCACCTTTTTTAATATTTTATTCTGTGTGTGCGTGTGAAAATTGTGTGTTTGCATAAGCTAGTTTAAATGAATTTAAGAACAGGTTTCAAAAATCTTTCCTACTGAAATAAATGATTTAAAAGATGGCCCGTGTCTGAAGTTTTAATTTCTCATTTTAAAAAGTGCATCCAAACTTCAGCTAGGTGTTGCAACATGGAATTTGACTGTCTTTTGGAATGGTGCTGAGATCAGCTGGAATTTTAGTGCCGTTTTTCAATAAACCTCTGAAATGAAGCATGTAAAGATACTGTTGTCTGCTGGTGCAAAAGAAATCTAAAGACTAGCAGAAAAGTACAGTTCATTGAAGAGATATATGTCTGGTCTCAGAGATCCTTCTGTTAAGTGATGTGGTTTTTCTCTCCTTGGTAGTTTATCAGATTTTTTTTTTTTCTTGTTGTCTCTATACTTATAGCTGTGGTAAATTTAAACTCACTGAAAGCAGTCATCAGGCAGATTGGCTCTTAAGGAGCAACAACATGGAAGAAAACCTGAAAATGAAGAATGAATGAATAGCATGCAAAGCTTTGTATTTCCTTTGCTCTTTGTTTGGTGTAGCTTCCCTACTCTCTGTGCCTTTGTAATGCTGTGAAGCCTTACTGATCATACAGCCCTGGGGGAAATGCTGTGGGGTCAGGCTGTGAAATGTTTGTCAGAGTGTGAGCCCTGGGCTCCTTCACCGTTTCTCCTTAATGGAACCATTCATTTCAAATGTATTTACAAAGAGAGAAGGAATAAAGTAGATTTTTGTAACCTCCTCCTTTTTCTTATTTCCAGATGACTGGGTTTGAGAAACACTTTGTGCTCAATAGTGTGAAAAGAAATACAAAATTAATGAGCTAGTGACTTCCTTTTTCCTCTCCTTTTTCCTCTCCTTTTTCCTCTCCTTTTTCCTCTCCTTTTTCCTCTCCTTTTTCCTCTCCTTTTTCCTCTCCTTTTTCCTCTCCTTTT
>VXBQ01008278.1:442445-459275 GCA_013400175.1 Phainopepla nitens
TAATCATTTCAGATTGACACAATTAAGCAAAATTCCACTTCAGATTGCTGGTGATCCCCCCTCTGTTTTATATTAACACTGAGAATTTGTCTGGTCGAGAGACTTTTTTTTTTTCCCTTCCCCTGCCTGAAATTGTTCAAGAAATGTTGAACAGAGTGCTTAATGATTTCCAGGGCTTTCTCTTGACGTTTTAGTTTTGGAGAATGAGCGATGCCTCCGCTGGGGACTTCCCTGGCAGATCCATGTCTGAACAGCCAGGGCTGGCTTCCAAGAACATTAAATTCCAGCTGCTTTTCCATCCAAGGCAAGGTTAGTTTAGTATCCCCCTTCCTCCTGTGTCTTTACAGCAGGAGATATTCCAGCCAACGTATTCGTCATGTTTCTGAGCCTCCCTGCTGCTTGATTTATGCAGAGAGGACTGGGGAGAGAGATTCCAGAGCTATGGGCTGAGTGTGGAGTCCCTGCAGGTGTGCAGGGTGGCCGGCTGGGCTGGGCTGGGCTGCTCCTTCCCACACAGACACAGAGCTGGGCTTGTGCCCTGCACGCCCAGACACACCGAGCACGGCACTGCCAGCTCGCTCCTGGGGGTGAACGTTGGGGAATGCTGCAGGGAGCAGCCTGGAGAGGCTGAGGTGGGTGGGAGATGCTGAGACGGGTGCTTCTCCCATCTGAGGTCGCTCTCCTAGTTTATGAACAGCAGTATAGGGAGATACTGAGTTACAGGTAGATAGCAGGATGTAAGGCTTCGAAAAAATTCACATTTTTAGCTCTATAATCTCTCTGGGGGTTTGAGTATGTGGCACGTTGGGAATTTCAGCCCATTCTAACCTAACAGCTGACAAAGCTGAAATCCAGACTGAACAGTTGCTGTTTAAACCTGCGATTTTTGCTTGCCTGTGTCTCACCTGAGCAGGGTAAGGTGTGATCTCTCAGAGCTGGTTTTCCATGTGCAGTTGCCCGACGAAAGGCACCGCAGTGTTCCTGCAAACCCCAAATGCAGCCAGTCTCCAGCTGGTAAAATTGTCATCATCCACAGCCTAATTGAGCTGGAAATTGGAAATTTACCCAAGTGGAGGATCAGGTCCAGTGTACACAGCTGGGAACCAAGCTGAGCTCAGTAACTATCTGTGCTCAGTCCTCAGCCCAAGCCAACTGTGCTGTACACAGATATTTCTCCTATGTAGCAGCACATGGATCAATGTCCTCTTGTTTGCTTGTATCTGTGTCCTGTCCCCTGTTCTCCTTACCCTTCTAACTCAGCAGTCCTCACACCAAAAGGAAAAGGCATTGTAGGTGAAAACTGATCACCTTTTCCTAGTAATCTTTTCTTTTTACTGCCTTTACACATTAACTTCTCCAACAGCAGTCTTCATTTGCTGCAGACCTTTTCACAGAATCCCACAATGGTTTATGTTGGAAGGGACCTTAGAGCTCATCTCCTTCCAACCCCCCCCTGCCATGGGCAGAGACACCTTCCAGTAGACCAGGTTGCTCCAAGCCCCAACCAACATTTCCAGGGATGGGGCAGCCACAGCTTCTCTGGACAGCCCATGCCAGGACCTCCCCACCCTCATGGGGAAGAATTTCTTCTCAATATTCCACCTAAACCTGCCTTCTGTCAGCGTGAAGCCATTCCCCCTTCTCCTGTCACTCCATGTTCTTGTAAATAGTCCCTCTTTTCCTTGTTTCAGAAAGAAGTATGTGTTAAGCTTGATGTGAGCTGGGGAGAGAACAACAGCAATAGATATTTAGGGGTGATTATTCCTCATTGCTTCACAGATAGCACCATTTCAGGCCAGAAAACTTAAAGAATGTTTTGCTTAGCTCTGTTTCGTCTCTGACTTTGTGGTCATAATTTTTCCCCACACTTGTCTACAGATCTGTACTGGGACCCAGACCACTAAAATGCTTTCATTTTGGTCCTTTTCTGCCCCTGTGTATTCAGCTAGTATGGTAAAATGTTTTGTTTCTCTTTTTTTTTTTTCCAGAGTCTGAGATCATTCAAGTATGGAGACTTGGCAGCTCCTCCATATGTACAAAGACGGCTGTTTGAATGTCTGAGTGTCTTTCTGGCTAAGGATAAATTATTTGGTGTGTTAAATTAGGATTTGTTGCTTTATCTGGCATGAATAAGGTTCGTTTATTATCAGTGTTCCATCATGATTTACACTGGACTGCATCTTTGGGGTTTTACTTTTTCACGTTTTATTACATAAAAACATAAGTATTTCTTTTAAACAATTTGCTTATAGAAAGGACTGCAGGGGCAAGTTAATGTGGTTGTAAGGCCAAGAAAAGGCATTGCAAGACAGCAGATAAACAGGATTAAATGCAAAAGTAATGGTGGGATTAGAAAAAGGTGGATGTTTGCTCAGGCTTAACTGGTCATTTACATAGTGGTCTGTGTAGAATTTAATGGTCAATATAAACAGTGTGATCCGTGGAAAAGATGTATAGGCAGTTTTATAAACATGAAGAATTCTTGGTGAATTGTACAATTCACAAAAAGAAGAAAAATGGTTAATACTTTAAAAATTCCGTTTTGGTTCCCAAAATGCCTTGTAACTCTCTGTTGAGAGGGAAAAAAAGTTATTTGGTTCTAAAAATATGTACCTAGATGGTCCAGTACTTGTGGCTGTTGTCAGCTTAGAAATTGGGTGCATTTTACATGCACCAGTTACTCCTGGTCTGGAAGTCTCAGTCTTGACTGGAGGAGCCACTTGCAGGGAGCCACTGCTGGAACTGTGTTGACTTGCCAGAGTCAAGTGTGCCATGTCCAATCCTTGCTCAGGGTGGGTGCTCTGCCCTGCTGAACTGCTTGGAATGCTGAAGGGATGGAATAAATGCTTTTTTGAAAATATATTTAATGGGCATTACAGCTTGATTTACACCATCTGGGTTTAACTTGAAATAGTGTTACAAAAAGTAAAACATCTGTACGTACAAGCTAGAAAGGACTGATAGAGCTTTATTTGCTTCTAAATCCTCCAGTATAGATTAACAGCATAGACCACCTCTCTCTCCCCATTTTTGTTTAAGTTATACAGGCAGCCAGTCCATCTCTACTGATGCTATAGCACAAAACTGGCCTGGCCTGGTCCTCTTTATTTTCACACAGGGCAAACAAGTGTCAGTCAGTATTCGCTTACTTCTCTTAATCTTTTGTCTCCCACAGTGATTGCACACGTGCCCATCACAGTGCAATCTGTTTTGGGCAGTATTTGAAAAATGCTGAAAGCAGAAGGATATGGTAAATATACACAGTTTCCAGCACTGTTTGGTCTTCGTGTCAAAAGAATCAAGAAACCAAGATATTACTGTTAATCACAAGGTGGGACGTGTCATTTAAGCCCTGTGTTTACCAAAGGAGAATCATCCACGTTCATCCTTTGGCCATGTTTCAAACCAGAAAATAGCAATGTCAAAATCTGTGCAAAAAAGCTTTCTGCCTTTACTGGTGACTCATTTAAAAGAACTCAAGAACTCATCTTCTGTTTGCACAACCAGTGTTTTGATAAAGTGCTGGAGTAGCATCCTGGCCTCAGTGTGTGTCAGGTATTTGACCTGCTGCCTTTTTTCCTTTTCTATTTTTCTCTTTCAGCAGCTGAATTTCTTCAGCGTTTGTGCAGATTAATTTCCAGCATAAAATTGAGTTAATATTGGAGACTAGAAGATGAAAGATAAGCGAGTGGGAGGGGGAAAGAAAAATAGAGCAGTAGCCTAGAGGGTTGCCAATAAGAACTAAAGGAGTAACACCAAACAGTTGGCAAAGTAGCCTGTGGCTTCTTTGATAGTCCCTCATCACAAGTAATAAAACACCTTTGGAGTTGTTCTTTACCTACTGGTTGTAAATCCTAGTGTAAAGCTGCCTGTGTTTCCCAAGTCCTGGGGACCTGTGGTCACACACAGGCTGAGAAAGCCTGAGAGGTCTGCAAACCCCCTCAGCAGCGACAGGGACCTCACAAAAGCTTCTGCTCTCCCCGAGTCCAGCCTGCCCTGCAAATGGAGAAGCAGAAATACCAAGGTGGGAAAGGTGGGAATCACTGAATTTCTCGCTCTCTCCCTCAGGTTTTGGTGCTGTAGAGATCTCTCTGAATGTGAAGCCCATATTTTAAAACAAAACACTAGCACATTCAACCTTCCTTACCTTTGCTGCGAATCACTGCAGCTGTGGTATGCATGAAGCTGGTACTGTCGTATCCTTTTTAACGTGCTTTAAAATGTGCCTGGAGGCTTGGGGAATTTCTCATTTCTTTTATTTGTATTTTCTTAATTCCGGCTGAAATGCTCTGCTGTTTATATTTAAGCAAAACCTCCAGCAGGAATGAATAAAATCAAAGAGCATCATAATGTTGAAAGGCAGGTCAGAGGCTGACAGATAGGTCTGGCTGAAGGGGCCTTTTCACGAGGGATGGGGCAGGCAGTGGTTTGGGAACAGAGCAGCCCCTTTCCCCTCCTATCTCTCTCCGTGCTCTTTTTCCCTGTCATCTCCCCTGCCCCACATCTATCTCCTCTGCCTGAAGCTCATGTCAAAGCCAGGGTTTCACCAACAGTGGCAAGTTTCAGCAGCATCCAGAAAAGTGAGTCTTGTTCAGCCGGGCAGGCCTGCCCTGCCCCTTGGCTCTCGCTCCCTCCCGCGCTCCAGGAGCTGCCTCGTGCTTGGAGAAGCTGCTCCTTCTGCTTTCCAGTGGAATATCTGATGAGATTTCAGTTTCCACACTACCCTGCCCTTTAATTCAAGTGCAGTTTTTAGCAGCCTGTTTTCAGCCAAGAGCAGGAGTAAACTCTGAGGGCTTTTTCCCTTTGTTAAGCTCCCTGTGTCAAGTGACCTGGTGTCACATCCTTGGCTGGGGAAACCTTCTGGCCACAAACACGTGGGGTTTGCTAGGAACTCTTGCCTTTATCCAGGAGAGAATCCAACAAAGCCAGGCTCACTTTTCACTATGCCTTCTCTATACCACTCTCTTCCAAAAAAATGCAAGCCAGGCTGGGCAGCAGCGCTGCAGCAGGCCAGTCTCACAACACATCTGTGATGGAAACATGATGGGACAAGAAGTTTCATTGCAAGGAAAAGCAGCTGGCAAAAGGGAAATAATGAATTTGTGTTTCGCTTTGCTTCCTGTGTTGTGCATCGAAGACCCATGAGAATTTGGCAGAGAGTAGAATAAAGGAAATTATAAAGGCTTTTTTTTTTTTTACAGTGTAAGGTGCCAGGCTTCCTTGCCTTTTTAATCCTGGAAAACTAGACCCTTAGCTATCCAAGGGAATTTTGGAAAACTTTCCAGCCAATGTTATCCCAGGTTAGAGGTGGTACCAGCAGCAGTGGGGACTCTGTGCTTGGATGAGACCATCAGTTTCTGGCGTGTATTTACCATCTTGACAAATAGTTTTAACTAATTGTAGAAAAACCTCCTGGGAGCTCCTGGGGCCTTGTTTAAGGTCATCTGCTGGTGCTGTCTACCAAGTGATTTTTGCAATAGGTGTTTTCTCAAATTGAGTCTGGTAAATGAGATCTGTGGGTGATATAATAACCTACTGTATAATTCAGGAACTGGAAAGATGCCCCTTCACTTTTTCAATCTGCAAAGCAAAAAAAAAAAAAAATAGCCTTGCAAGGACAGTGGTGGAAGAAAGAAGTCTTGATAGTCCTGTGCCATGGGTTTGGATAGGGAGATGGGAAAATGGAATGTCACAAAAGGGAACATTTACCCACCACACACTCTGTTTCTACCATCAGCCTGCTTGTGGTCTCTGCTCCTGTCCCTGGTCAAGCTGAAAGTATCCATCTGAAATCCTTCCTGGAGGAGATTTTCATGCATGCCTCTTTTGGCCCAAGATCAAGCTGTTTCCCAAAAGCCTCTGTTGCAGGCATGGCTTGGTGTTGGCTTTCAGACAGGTGCACAGACAGCAGACACTGCTGATTTACACCATCATTGTGGCACACCCACAAAACAGTATTTAGCTGCATTTTGAACATCTCTTGCTGCCAGGAGATGAACCACAGTTGGAGGTGGATCTTTGAGTCTTCTCTGTGTCTTTACATCTGGTAATTTCAGCTGAGGGAGTGCTGCTTATGAACTGCTGAGGATCTGTACAGAAATGCTTCCCTACCTGCAGAGCTGCCTCCAGCTCTGGGGTCCCAGCACAGGAAGGACATGGACCTGTTGGAGGTACTAGTGGCATGTGGCAGCTCTGCTGTGAGGAAAGGCTGAGGGAATTGGGATTGTTCAGCCTGGAAAAGAGAAGGCTTTGGGTGACCTCAGTGTGTGCCCTTCAGTACCTGAAGGGAACCTACAGGAAAGATGGGGAGAGACAATTTACGAGGGTGTGGAGTGACAGGATAAGGGGGAATGGATGCAAACTACCAGAGAAAAGATTTAAACTGGATATTAGGAAGAAACTCTTCCTTGTGAGGGTGGAGAGGTCCTGGCACAGGTTGCCTCATCTCTGGAAGTGTTCAGGGCCAGGTTGGACAAGGCTTAGAACAACCTGGGATGGTGGAAGGTGTCCACTAGGATTGGGATGGCTTAGATTAGATCTTCAGGGTCCCTTCCAACCCAAACTATTCCATGATCCTATGTCAGAATGCCTTTTCTCTAAGTACTCTTTGCTCTCTATATTTCTGGCCATTAGATTAAGCAAGAGGTGTCTGTTACGCTTCTAGTTTTTTCATTGATTTTGAAGGTTAAGTATTTATATGAACAGCTGGTTTTATTGGCCTGGAGTTCTGAGCCACCAAGGAGCTTTCCTACTGGTTTTAACTCTTGCAAGCATTAGTTATTTCAGGTGATTTATGGTTGGGCTTCTGTGCTTGGCTTTTTTCAGATAAGGAAAAGAAAAAAAAAATGGAAAAAACCTCCAAAACTGTGGGCCTGCCATATCCCTTCTTGCTCAAGCAGCAAAACCAAGTGGGAATGTCTGGGTCATTTCCAAACTCCACTGCTGTGGCCCTCCCTCATGAAAGCAGCAGGATGAAGTCACATGCAGCAGTTCAGCAGAGGATCAGTGCATGCTGCATCCAGCTCAGCACACCCTAGAGGTAACACCGTGGGCTGATGCCCCAGAATAAGGCAAAGAACTACCTGCTGTTTGCTTTTATTTGTATATAAAAATGTATGTATGTGTTTGAAGAACTGCTTTTCTAGGCCCTGAGAAGAAGAGAATTTTTGAAAGGAATTTTGGTTCCTTGGGAGTTTCTTTTTTAATCTTTAATGAATTTTTCCTTCATGTTTTGCTGCAGAAGGTGAGGCTTTGGCCACAGGCTTGTTCAGAAGCCTCATACTTTGCTTTTCTTTTTATTTCTACTGCTTCAGTAGATTAAAAAAAAAGGCCAAAACTAATATTTGACCTTTCAAATCTGGTGTCTTTTTTTTTGTTGTCATTTTTCCTTTCCTCTCACCCTTTTCATAGTGAAGAAATAGTGTGTAAAATGTTGAACATTTGTTTCCAGGTGATCTGTTCTTTTTCATCCTTCTCCTCCTCTCCCTGGAGATGGAGGCCCCTGCCATCCTTTGACATGTCAGGAGTTTTTGGGGATGATTTATGCAGTAGCATAAAATGGCATTGGACCATGTAGTGAGGGTCAGACATGTGGTAGCAATGATCACATACAACATATACATGCCCAGTAAAACAGCTTCCCTGCCTGTATCTGAACATGTCATGACAATCTTTCAAAATGCTTAAAATTTCATTTTGTATTCTGATCTTATTCAGGTTTGTACCATGCAAAACAGGAACGGGAACAAACAAATAACTATTTTCCTTGACCAAAATCAATTATGTATATTTTGGTGTGGAAATGAGATTACAGTCCCCATTTTCTTTTTGATTTGACTGTAGCTGTTGAGAATAGCAGCCCCTCAGGTCTCTGGTAATGTAGTCTTCAGCTCAAATAGGGATTTTAAAATATTTAAGCTCTCTCTCATGAGGCTTCTTGTTTCCTATTTGTTTTGTGTTGCTTAGCAATGCATTTAAACCCCCAAAGTTAAAATTTACAACTCTCAAATTGTCCCTCAGCCTTATTCTCCAAACCTCACATCTGTAATGGGTTTTCCATCTGCCAGTTTTCCCAGGTCGCCCCATCCATCCTCAAGTCTGCAGAGGAAAAAGCCTTGTGGTTGAGAGGTGGGAAGGGGGCCAGGGGGGTTCCCTTTATATATATATTTTTTTTTAGCCTCCATCTGTAATTAATTTCTTGCAAAGCCGCATCTGTCCGTTTGGGGCAGGGGAAGTGGGGAAGGGGAGGTAAAGAGTGAAGTCACTCTCTCCCTTTCCCAGTAAAATGCAGGATTTGGCATGGGTGACTGTAGCTCCTCGGGGCATTTTAGCCTCTCCCTTCCACCCTGCAGCCCTCGCCGCCCCCAGCTCCAGTGCATGCCTTGCAGAGGGCAGAGTGCTGGGAGCACTCCTGCCTGTGTGGAGCTTGTGGGCTTGGTTGTGCTCCTGCCCACATCTGACACCACAGTGTTTCGACTACTGGGGTTCCTGCAAAAGCTCCTGGCATCCTTTGGAAAACTTCCTTCTGTCAATATTTGAATTTTCAAAAGCCATACTAAATAGCTGCCATGATGTTTCATTTTTAAAGACTTAAGAAATAGCCGCAGCGGTCCCAGTCAATATTCCTCCTCTGCCATCATCCAGTGCAGCTGTTCCAAAATATTTTTATGTTCTGCAGACCACCAGGTAGCTTTGAGCAGGAGCTGGACTTGCTGTGAGGCTGCTCCCCTGCCTGGTGCCCTGCTCTCTGTGGTGGGGGAAAGCAGAAAGAGCCAGCTGTCTTAGAATCATGGACTTGCTAAGGTTGGAAAAGACCTCTAAGATCATCAAGTCCAACTGTTCCCCCAGCACCACCACAGTGTTCACCTCTGAACTGTGTCCTCAAGTGCCACATACACCTTTTTTGAACAGTTTCAGGGATGGTGCCTGGTCCATGGTTTGACAACCCTTTCCTTAAAGAAATTTTTCCTAATGCCCCATGGAAACCTCCCCTAGTGCAACCTGAGGCCGTTTCCTCTTGTCCCATCACTTATTAACCTGGGAGAAGAGCCTGACCCCCACATGGCTATAACTGCCTGTCAGGTGGTTGTAGGGAGTAATAAATTGTCCCCTGAGCCTCCTTTTCTCCAGACTTAACAGCCCCAGCTCCCTTGTGCTCCAGCCCCTTCCCCAGCTTTGTTGCCCTCCTCTGGACATGTTGCTCTTTGTTGCTCTTCTCTGCTTAGGTAGGACATAAACACAAAAATGTTAGAACATGAAAATCCTGAAATCTGGGAAGAAATTCTTCCTGTAAGGGTGGGGAGGCACTGGCACAGGTTGCCAGAGAAGCTGTGGCTGCCCCATTCCTGAAAGTGTCCAAGGCCAGGCTGGACAGGGCTTGGAGCGAACTGGGATAGTGGAAGATGTTCTTGCCCATGTCAGGGGAGTGGAATGAGAGGATCTTTAAGGTCTCTTGCAACCCAAACCATTTTGTGGTCTATGGGAAGTTGAATTCTTAGGCATTTTTGAAGATCTGGAATTTCATCTCTTTGTTACTTTAAGGCAAGTCAGAGTCCAGGGGTATCAATTTAACTGCAGTGATTTAAATGTCCAGCTCCTCCTTCCCATCCAGTGTTCCTCCCACACTTGGTCCTGGTGGCACAACTACTGGGCAATTGGTGAATTGGATGGGATCATTAATCTGAGTTCAATATATACTGACTTACTTTGATGCCAGATTATTTTTAGGTCAGTTCTGCAACTCAGCTTATTGCCCAGCCTCACAGGCCATGGTACTGGCACGTCTGAAAGGCTGGCAGAGAGGTGGGAGGATAAACGGCGAGGAGTATGGCAGGGGCAGCTTAAATTGATGGTCCTGCTGAAAAACAGCTGTGTTTGTCCAAGTGCTGCCTGATATCTGAGGCAGAAGGTGTTCTGTGCAGGGCTAACACAACATGCTGCCTTTTTGCTGCCTGTGCCATGCACGTTGCTTTTAGGAGAAGTTCTTTGGGATGATGTCCCTAACACTGATAAGAAATGGCACATTTTAGAATAATATGATAAAGAACTGAAATGCTGAGTAGTAAATAGTTGCAGAAACTTCCTGACTTGGGATCATCCAACAGTGCTTCCAGTAACTCTCATAATTACAGGTTAGAAGGGGAGCTGTTACATGAGTGTTGTAGAAGGCTGGACCACTGGAAGATGAAGAAAGCTGCTGGGAAGACGACAGTTGGATCAGAAACAAGGATCAACAAGATCCCAGGGCATCCCAGCAGAGCCCTGCAGAGGCTGGCTGGTGCAGTCACTCAGGGCACCCACGTTGGTGGGCATATTGTGTGTCACAGCACACATCTGCCACGGCTGCCAGAGCACAGTGGGACCTTGTTTCAGCACAGCCATGGTAGTAATGTGTCTGGAAAATAATTTTTGGCAAGGGTCAACTTAAACAGCTTTGTTCTGCCTCAGAGTCAGCTCCTGAATGGTTCTCAGACACTGAATGGGGTAGTGGCAGACTCTTGAAGTGCCAGAGATGCTCGTGGTGGCCATGTCAGGGAAAGGACAGGGAGCTCTAGCTGGGGGTGCCTGTGGAAGGCCCCTGGATCACCTGCTGGAAGATCATTGCCCAGCAGCCACTGAGAATTCCACCAGCAAACTGGGAGCAGATTTACAATGGTGATCCCATGGCAGATCCCTCTGAAATCTCCCATTGTCCCCAGACCACAGTGACTACGTGTATCCATCTCCCCATTTTAAGACATTTTGTTTTAATTAAATGAATTTAATTTAATTGGAATGAAAAATATGGGCAAAACTCTGTGGTGGCAGCTGCTCTCTGAGGAACAGACTCATAAAAATAATGTGGTGAGAAATTAGTCTGATTCCAGCATAAAATCACCTAAATTTGAAATAACACTGACACCCTGTGGAGATGTTTGGAGGGACCTTCTCCAGGTCTTGCAGATCCTTGTTTCGCATACTATAGGCCAGTGATTAGATTCATTCATGTCATATTTTAGAGAAATTTTCATCTTTTCCAATGGAGGTTTTGTTGTCCTCAAAGTCAGATTAAAAAGTAAAAATCCTTTGTATCTTTTCTATTAGAAATACTTCTTTAATCCTGTGGCAAAACCACAAAAGCTTATTTACCAAAAAGAGGATGATGAGGAATATTCTAACAAGATCTGAAGAATGCACCTGCAGTGGTTGAGTTTCCTGAAGGATTTTATTCTGCACAGCTGGAGGCATTGGAGGGAGCTGCTTCATGGCAAGGTGAAGTCAGGATGCTAATCATTTCCTTTCTTTTCCTTTTCAGCCTGGACTCTTGTTTAAAAATGTAAGAGCTAAGTTTGATGTTAAATGTGCATTATGAATATGCAGAGCAGCAGCTTTGTGTTTGTTCTTGCTGGAAGTCACTCAGAGGATGATCTGGTTCTTTGGAACACGTCCTGCTTGCCTTCCTGTCCTTGTGTTATGGACTGACTCTGGGCAGAGAGCATCCTGTTGAGAAAGGGATCAGCTTCCCTTCTCACTGCAGATTGAGCACAAGATCCCGTTCACGAGCAGAATTAAAGATCAGAAAGAAGAGGGTGGTGTTTGAGGAGGCTCTTGGTGATGTGAGTGCAGCCAGGCACTGGATGGCAGTCTGGGAGCTGTCCCATTCCTCATGTGCTGGCAGGAACACCTGAGTACAGGAAGTGCACTGTTCACCTTGAGATTTGCCTGGTCTGATTTCCTCCAAGGGTGATAGGATGTTTAATTTTCAGATGTTTACTTTGTCTGCAGAAGGGGAAACTGACACAAACTGGGCTGAGCAGAGCCAGAATGCACAGTAGAAATGAGTTGTCACATAAACTCAGTTTGCTAGAGCTGGAGTTTTTGATCTTTGTGGGTGAGCAAGGTTGGGTATCATTAGTCTTACAGTTCAGGAATCATTTTCCCACTGAAGGAATGGTGCGGGTTGATCAGCCTCAGTTCTAGACCCTCACTCCATCCAGAGGAAGATCGAGCTCCAGTGTATCAGGGACTGTGAAGACACTATCTCCCATCTCAAAATCATAGCAATTTCAGGGCTGTGGCCAGACTGTGGTGTAGTTTTCCTTCACCTTCAGCCATGTCACCCCTCCCTGGAGCTCTGTGTTCTCGTCTTGCTGAGATCAGGGAGCAGAGCTGCTGCCCTGGGAGCAGTGAGCTGGCCAAGCAGTCCCCTCATTTCCAGGCGAGATCCCATCCCAGTGAACAAGGAAGGGATTTCTGCACATAGCCAGTGGGTCCATTCATAAAAACCTTTGAGATTAAAAGTAGTTATAGACACTTAAAAATTTTTTACAGACAGTTCTAGCTTCCAAGCAGGTGCTCATGGAAATAGAATTAGCCTTGACATGTGAATAGCTTAGCTCCAAAAAGACTGGGCTTGCTCTCTCCTTGTCCTTACCCCACTGAAAGTTCTCCTGATTGTGCTCCAGATGCAATATCCACAGCTTTGCCAGCTGGGGGTCACTTGGACTGCCCCTCTGCCAAACCAGCTTTGGTCCTGAGGACTGCTGTTCACAGAGGGGCATTTCATTTCAGTTGTCTCCAGAATTTACTGCCAACACCACAGCCTTCTGAACAAAAGGAAAATTCACCCTGCATTCTGCAGCAGTTATCTACAGCCCTGAAGGGAAACCATCAAGAGGGTTATCTGTAAGGAAGTGTCAGCTGGTAGCCATGGAGGACACTCAGCATCAATTACTCCTTTAGTTGGGTAAAGGAGTAAAGGCTGGGTAAACTTGAGTGATGTCCTGAATAACCAGGAGAGGAATTAGAAGCCTTTTTAATCAAAGGTGTTCTCATTCTGCATCTGTTGTATTAGCAACCAAGCTGGAGTCAAGGTTGAATGACTTAGAAGTTCTCCAGGTGAGTTCTCAAGGCTGTGTTCAGGATCCTTCCTGTGACCCCTCTCTTTCAAGAGGCTCACATGAAGAAGGAAGGACTTTCATACCAGGAATCTGATAACAGTCACACATTAAAAATAAATCCCCGTGTTCTAGTGGCAGCCTGAGAAAGTGACAGGAAGAACCACAGAAGTCTCTGCATAGCTCATTTGGTTTGCTCTAAAGTCAGCTAGTTGTGATGTAAATATCTTGAGTTATTTTGGGCTGATACCCACGTACAAGAGGAGGTGCACAACAGCCTGGCTGGCGTGTTGTCACAGCACAGGGACTTGTTTCAACCCCTCAGCTGAACAGAGCTTGATTTGTTGTGAGAAGCTTGAGAATTGCTTTAATCCAGTGTCTCCAACACTTCTATTATTTCTAGAGAGAAAGAAAGGTAAAATCTTGATACTGTAGGTACTGCCCCTTTTCCTTAGCACCATCTGTCTCTGTGGAGTTTGTTTTCCAAGCAAGGTAGTTTCTCTTCTCCCTTTTTTTTCCCCAGGCTTTGCTGAACCCTAATATTTTATATCAGAACAATGCCCACTGCTTTTATTCATATAATCACAGAATGATTTCAGTTGGAAAAGGACCTAAAGGATCCTCTAGTTCCAACCCCTTGCCATGGGCAGGGATTCTGCCTTCTAAAAGTTTACTTTGGGCACTTATGCTTCATGAAATTGCCAAAGTAGTCTTGCACTTCAACTTAAAATGACTCTGAATTTTAAAAAGAGATTTTTAATTTATTTATTATTTTATCCAATTTCAGTCAACTTGAAATGGCCACTCCAGTGCCCTTGTCAGATTTCCAATGTGTGCAGCTCTGGTGAGATGTTAATGATCCCCAAATTCTCTGTCTTCTCCTGAGACAGTCTCTGGTGAAAGGGTGCAGAAGGGAGTTAGTTGTCCTCCATGGGACCCCAACAAACATCTGGGCTTTGTTTAACTGCTCTTGGTTTCCTTCTCCCAAGAGACCAGGGCTCTTCCCCCTCTCCATGAGGAGACTTGGTCTGTAGTGAGCTCGTAGCTGCTGCACCAGCAAATGAATTTGGGATTATCAGCTCTCATGCAGGAAAACAGGCAGGAACAGGCACAGGGCAAACAAAGGCCCACAGAAGTGTTGATGAGGAGGCAAGGAGAACAAAATCAGCCTGTGCAATGCAAATGTGTATTGCTGTTCCCTTACAGCTTTTGTGCTCAGGTGGAGAGGTGACGTCTTCGTGCACCTGTCAATTAGATTGAGAATAAACACTATTTAATTTGTGGTGACATTTAAAAGCAATTAAGGAAGTTTAAATGTTAAATGTGTGTGGTTTTGTCTTTCCAGTTAAACACAGTTTTGGAGGAAAAAAATATCCCAAATATTTAATTACACACAACTGTATAAATAAGCCTGACAGTGCTATAAAAAGACTTTTAATCCCTCACATAGCTGCTTTAACTTCATGTTCAGGGTGTGGTGCTCCATTAAAATACTCACACATGTAGTTTCTTACTGTAACTCCTGCATCCAGCATTGTCTGGGAGCAACTAGGGCGTGCATTTCCTAATCTGCTCCAGGCAAAATCACCCTGGTGGCTCAAAGCACCTATACAAACTAACCCTGTTGATTTTTCCCTGAGACAGATTAGGAAGTCACAAGGCAGAATTTGTCAGCAGCAGACATTTGGCCAGTGCCTTCATCTGCTGGAGGCTGCAGTGTCTCAGGCTGGATCTGCAGAGGGAAGTCTCTTGCTGTGCTCTCTGGACAGGTCCAGGAGAGAGGAGCCAGCCCTGTCTGCTCCTCAGGTGCCAGCAAAGCTGCTGTCAGCTGATTGTGAGCTCACCTGGACTGAGTAATCACACCCACACTTGGGGTTTTGTGCTGAGGGATTACACGTCTTCCAAAGCTGGGCTCCATCCATCTAACCCCAGTACTAATCTGGCCTTTTTGACCATGTACTGAGTGACCCCTTTGCCACTCTGTAGTCCCAAGAAAGCTTTCTTGTGGCACCTTTCCAATGAGCAATGACCTTGTGGCTCTTCCTTTTCCCCACAGATCCCACTGCAGGGAAGGCAGGAGAAGGTGGGCTCTGAGGTGAGTGAACCACCACAGTGGTGTGAGGAGTCCTGGAGCACGCTGAGTGCTCCTCAGCTCACCTGCCCTGCCCTTCCCTAGCCTGTCTCATGTTCTTTCACCATTCCTATTTCACAGTATCCAAGAACTCCTCCTCATGGGTAAGTCAAGGCAGTGATTCCTGTTTGTCTCTCCACTGCCTGGCAGGGAGGAAGAGAGTTGGGGGTGGCACCTTTTCAGCTGAAGAGTTTCCATCCAAGAGTCATTGCTTGATACCTGACCTCAGAGGCACCCTGTCTCAAATTACTTCTGTAACTTCAGCTTATTGACACGTGGCTTTATTTTATACAGGTATTTTCTGCAAAGCAATGCTTAACATGCTTTGCTAGGTCTCAGTAGCATCCTTGACTAAGGAATTCCCTCTGTATTGTATAAATCTGATTTCAGCCTGCTGCCAGGATCACACAGCTCTTTGAATAGGAAGATCTGTGCAGTATCTGGTGACAGTGCATGTTGATTTAAGGCTTTCTCCTTTTGAGCATGCAGAGGTTTTCCTGGAGCAGACAGAATTATTTCACAGCCTCTGTGGCTTCCTTCCCACACCAGCCCCAATTTTTGAGATGGCCCTTTGACTGTTGTTCTTCTCCAGCCTGAGACAGTCCTTATTCCTGTGACCTGCAGATTTTTATAGGCAGCCCCAGCACCATCAGCTCTTTCTCTTGATCCTCCTGGGGTCTGCTGCACTCTTGGCAAGGGATAACAAAGCTCTTCTGCCTGTCAGCTTTGGAAGAGGATGGCCCTTCATGACCACCCTGTGTCCTGCTTGCCCCCTGGCCATCCAACATCCCCAGCTCTTGCCTTGTCTGTAACCTGATGCACTTGGCCACTTCTTAGCTCTTAATGTTTCTATAGCGATGGAAAATTGCTCGGCACTACAATATTAACGTGCTAATTAATAATGAAAGCTGAGATTGTAGTTAGGTTTAAAACTTGAATTGAGTAAGGAGCCGACAGAGGGGCAGTCCATAACGATGAAACTGTGCTATTAATAGCTATATATCTGTATCTATGTGTCTGTATCTATATATATGTTTAAGTATCTTTCCCTCTAGCAATAGCTTTGCACGAGAGAAATAGTCTGAGTGTGGATGTCTGCAAAGATGTTTGCTTGAGGCACTTGGAATCTTGCAGCAGGAAGTCATAAAGCACAAGGTATGATTTATTTTTTTCAAAGGGATTTTTAAAAGTCCCATTAAAAGTTTTTGGTCCAAGCCCTAAAAATGGAGGAGGGAAAGGGAAAATTACTGGAAATAAATACATTTATTTTCTACTTCGGGCCAATCTGCAAGTGCAGTATTTGTTGCAGTCTTAAAGTAGCCCAAGATCCTGCAGCCAGCTGTGTTGGGCTCAATGATCCGAGAGGCCTTTTGCAACCTAAATGATTCTGTGAAAACAAACCAAAAAAAAGATGAGGAACAGCAAGTGGAGCAGAACCAATGGAGATGTTCTGGATAGTGAGGAGCTGTGGAGGGAGGGGATGCACGGGCCGTAGCTGTGGTGGATGAGTGCAGGGCTGGAATATCTGTCTTGCTCTGTCACTGTTCTTGCCCTGGTGTTTCTGTGAGCACATTTTGGTGCTGTTGGGTGGTGACTCCTGCTGAGACAGGCTGGCATTGCACCAACTGCACGGGCCCTGCCAAACTTCCAGCGGTGCCTGCCAGGCTGAATTGACACTGGAGCGTTATTTTATATTATAAAATATACAGAAGTATAAATATATATTATATAATTTTATAATCGTTATAATTAAATATTATAATATAAAATATATATTTACAGTGGATTGTAATACTATAAAATATTATCTTAAATATTAATTTT
>VXBQ01008278.1:460072-490532 GCA_013400175.1 Phainopepla nitens
GATCAGGGAATCGGTGAGGCTGGAAAAGACCTCCGGGATCGTCGAGTTCAACCGGTGACCCAAGAGCAGCTTGTCAACCAGAGCACGGCACCGAGTGCCACGTCCAGGCTTTCCTTACACACCTGCAGGGACGGTGACTCCGCCGCCTCCCTGGGCAGCCCATTCCAATACATGATCACCCTTTATCGTGAAAAAATTCCTCCCTGTGTCCAACCCGAACCTCCCCTGGCGCAGCTTGAGGCTCCGTACTCTTGTCCTATCGCTTTTTACCTGAGAGAAGAGCCCACCCTCACCGGGCTGCCCCTTCCCTCCTCCCAGGGAGTTGTGCAGAGCCGGAAGGTGCCCCCGAGCCTCCTTTTCTCCGGGCTGAGCCCCTCTCCAGCTCCCTCAGCCAGGCTGGTGCTCCCGACCCTTCCCCAGCTCTGTTCCCTTCTCTGGGCTCGCTCCAGCAGCTCCCCGTCCTTCCGGACAGCTCCGGCCTGAGCCGCGGGTCCGGCCCCCGGACACCCTCCGTGGTCGCCGGGGGCTGCACGGAGGCAGCTCTGGCAGATGGGAATTTTTATCTGCATTCCCGCGGTTCATTCCTCTTGCGGGTGCTCGCTTTGAGCTGAGGCCGGAGCCCCGTGCAGCTGTGAAGCCTCTCTGGCCGTCTCTTAACCCTTGGGGACAGCCCTCTGCACCGGGGGCTGTCGCCGAGTACCAGTTGCAGCTTGGCGGAGGTCGCTGTCCGCTGGTGGAGAAATGCAGTGTGTGTTCATAGAAGCGCTGAGTGTGCTTGTCAAAGCCACGAGTTTAACCCTTTTTAAAGGATATCTCTCTTTGGATCCTCTCTGGATACAGATGTGCATAAGCACTGCAGCTGTTTGGTTGTGCCTTCCGAGGCCCTGCAACATCTGTAGTGCTTTAGGGGCTGAGCAAACACAGTAAACTGTAAAATGTAGATCCTAGCTTTGCAGTGGATTCATTGTGAGGATCCCACCTGGTACTTATTACAGAACAGGCATTCTTGTGTCTTGTTTTAATTTGAAAACGACTGTGCACCCCTCATGTCCTTAATTGTGACCTACATAGTCACTACAAGATTTGCTTCCCTTTCAGGTACCAAGTTTATTTTACTTTGTGGTACAAAGTTGTCAGCTTGTTTCTGACACCAGAATCCCAGTGCCTCTCCTCAGGAGTGGAGGAGGCTGATTGGCACCATCCTGCAGCAGAGACAGGCTCATTGCTGCTAAAAGCCAGATGGGTACATGGACCCTGGTTCAATTTTTAATGCTGGTCTTATGTAGGAGCTGAATAAACATATCAAGTGGAGAAGGGAAACTGCAGAATTTTCTCACTGCTTTGGCTTCATTTCCAAGTGGAACAGGGCTCCCTAAGGCGTTTCCAGCTGGCTTTATTGACCTCTAGTGGTCAGGTAGAATGTCAATAACCGGGATGGGGACAAGGGACAGTTGTTCTGCCTGTCTTCTAACCAAGTCCCAGCACCCCCTGTATCAGTGCCCCTGGCTGCTGCCCCTGTCCTGTACCATTCCCCATTTCAGAGCTCCCAATCCTCCTTGCCCTCATGGCATTCCCAGCTCCCTGCCCCTATGGCTGGGTTGCCCACGTGGCCCAGGCAAGCAGACAGCTGTTGAGCCAAGGCCACGGCCCTTCCTGCAGCACCCGCGGCTGCCAGCTGCCAGTAAACACATAAACCTTACCTTCAAAACATCTACTGTCCTCTCAGATGTGTTTGGAATTAGCTGGTGGATCCAAGTGAAAAGTGTGATTATATAAACTTTGTTTCCATAGGAAACTGTGCTTGGTGGAAAGTTATTCTGCGAGGAGGATTAATGCAGCCTGGTTTCCTGAGGAGCTGTTTGCCACATCCTACCCCAGCAGCTCAGTGCCTGGTGGCTTCTCCTTCCCCAGGGCTGCACCCAGGAGCTGCCTGTATCCCAATCCTCCCTGTCCTTGTTTGTGCAGCCAGCTGAGTCAGGTGTTCCTGTTTGCTGTGCCGGCAGCTGGGAAAGATTCAGGATATTTACCCAGTTGTCCTTGGCTTCTCAAGGCTTCTGTCCTCTATCTGGCCTGTGGTTTTTGTAAAGCTCCTGCAAGTATTCCTCTGACAAATTTGGCAGCAATGCAGGCGACAGATTCTTAAGTTACTGAGGGATATAACAGGCCAAGGTGGGCAGATAGATGGACAAAATGATTTTGTTTCTTTCCAAAGCTGTGTGAGAATATTTCAGATGGTTACTGATTGTTGCAGCTGCAGGCAGAGATACTGCAGTGGTTAAAATGTTTGTGGTCTTTCATATTTATCATTATTGTAGCTCTCAGCCGGGGGTGTGCAGATGTGTTTGTGGAAAGTTTGAGTGTGGACTGCCACAGATTTTGCCTGTAGATAATGGGGGTTTTAACAGGAAAGGAGATGGAGAAACAGCAGACAAGTAAATATGTGGGAAGCCTTGAGCACTAGATGACTAAACTTGTACGCAAGGCAGGCAGCACGCAGAGAGTGGAAGTGACAGAATGAGCCTGAGGAATCCAAGGAAAGGTCTGTGGGAGCCTGCCTGGGGAAACTGGAATAACAAGGCTCACATAGAGAGGGGAGGCATGAGCCACCAAGGAGCTGGCCAGAGAGGGGAGGATGGGAAGGAAGATTGATCTGGTGAGACTGAAGGATGTTTTGGGAAGAGGAAAATGTCACTACTGTATACCATGTTTCTTCAAGGCATTTTCCAGGATTTACTGGAGAACTTCTAAAGGCCTTTTGATAGGTGATCCCAAAAGGTATAGTGTGTATAAGAAAAGCCCCATGCATTAAACAGGAATTAGACTCTGCTTCCACCCTATCCATTTCAGATCAGTGTCTGTTTGAGCTATGATATTTTGTATCCTTGTGCTGCCAAACTAAACCTCTGCCTGCCCCCAGACCTGATTTGTGACTTGGAGCATAATGAAATCCTGGCAAATTGTACACACAAGTATTTTTGACACAGCAGCTAAAAAGCTTTATGATATAAAAATAAGATTGTGATATGAGGCACTGCATTGATTTTGTGACTCCAGTTAAAAATGTCTTGTGGGATTTTTCTGCTAACTTTGTAGGCTGCTTATAGGAGCTGTGATTTTTGTAACAGGCAAATTGCATGCTGTTTTTTTGAGCTGGAGTGAAGTGGTCTGATGTTGGTATTTAATGCCAGGAGACATGCTTTAATTGGTGTGCTTGTGTGCACAGTGACTCCACCATGATACCGAGGAGATGCTGTTATTTGGATATTGAGTTGGAAGACTCATACTTGCTGAGAATACATACCTGGTTGTAATAAGAGAAAGAATTGATCAGGAAATTTCCCAAAGAGGTAGTGAGAAACAAGGAGCATTTCTTATGCAAACCTTGCAGTTGACTACAGCATTAAAAAGCTGCTAGGGCTGTTTATTTCTGGCTATTTTCTCTTTTTAGCTGGGTTTACTTTTGTCATTGTCCAAGACCCTTTTGCCCTTCGTTTCACAGAGTTCTGCTCATGCTTACCTTATTTTTTCCTTTTTAAAATTTTGGTGGTTTATTGTTATTTCACTTTTCACATCTCTCACCTCATTCCAGGGCCAGCTTGACACTTCTGGAGTTCTCATAATCTTCCTTTCCAATCCAAGACATTGCCAAAGACTTGTCTTTTTCAAATTGCTTTCTTCCAAAACTGCTGTCACCCTTGCCATCTTCAATTTACAGCAGTAAACTCAAGTTCTTGCTGTCCATGGTAAACTTGTTTGTGAAAGGATTCAATTCCCTTGGCTTGCAGAGCAGAGAGGGCAGTGTTGGCACCAAGGAGCAAAGTGCAGGCTGTGCATGGAGCACTGGGAAATTGATTGCATGGCAACCTCGGGGGGTGCTTTGGTGTTTGTTGGAGGAAAGCAGCCGATGACTCATGTCCTCAGATGTCACTAAAAAGTGAGAGCCAACTCACCAGCAAGTAGTTAAATATTTAATTTTATTTATTTTTGTAAATTCTCTTTGCCTCATTGGAGGGTTTCAGCCAAAATTAGTTTCAAAGCTGTCACAAAAGATAAACTAAGTAAATAACCTTTAATTTTAGTGACTGTAGTTGTATTCTCTTGCCGAGTCCCAGGAAGAATATCCCTAGGGAAACTCAGCATTCCTGGAAATCAGTCTAGAAAAGGGAGTGCTCCTCTTGAGCTCCAGAGGTGTGGAACATCCTGCCCTGTGCTTTAGTGAGCCAGCACTGGGCTGCGAGGCTTTCTTTAAATGTGTGTGTACACATTTAAACGTATCTCTTAGCGTGGAATAACTGTTCTGAAATGACCTTTGTTCTTCTGCCTAACTCCTTACAAACTCAAATGGATTTTAAAAATGAATGGAAGCAGATCCTGATGACAGCAGTGCTCAAAATGATTCAGAATTAGTAGTTTTAAAGAGGTGAATTATGCGGTTGAAATGGGAGGGTACAGGTGCAGCCAATCTGCTTTGCTTGTCTGCTTAAGTTTAAGAATGATGTGATTATTATTTAAGGACCTCTTTGTGGGTGAGTGTTATCTGCAGCAGTGAGAGCTTTTGGGTCAGGTGCATCTTCCTTGCCTGTGCTTCTCATTCCTCTGCTTGCAGTGGGTAATGTGCAGGTGGCAGTGCTGCCTGGAGAAGAACAGGCTGCCAAAACAGAACTAGATGAAGAATAATAATATGCTCTAATTTCCATTTAAACGTGTGATTTGTTCTCTTTCAGTATGAGCACAAGCACTTATTTTCCAGCAGATTAAAATCAGTATTACACAGTTAACAGGGGACCACAGTTCTAGTTTGAAGCATCCCTGAGGCTTCTGGGGTCTCTGTGCTGCTGTGAGTGCTAACAGGGATGTGGGAGAGCCACGTAGCTGGATGGGTCTGCTCTAGACCTCGTGGAAATTTGTTCTGGATGCTGTGGAGTCCTCTGTGGGTTTGCATGTCCTTCTGTACCAACACTCACACCGTGCCAGCCTGATTCTGCACTGATGGCTGTGACCTGTGTGTGCCTCACTAGGCATGGCCTGGCTGTCCTGTGGTTGCTGCTGGTGGGTGAGCCTGTGGCAGCTCGTTTTTTTTCCAGTGCCATGATTAATTATGGCTGATTTATACAAGTCTTGTTCAGTCACATGAGAAGGAGAAGGCTTTTCTGTGTCAGTCCTCCCCCAGCTCAGGGTTTGGGGCAGCTGGGGGTTTGCATGATCAGTGTGGCTGGTACAAAGAGAAATTCCTGCTGCCTCCCAGTGCCTCTCAGAGCTGTGCCTCGTGTCCCCTTTCCATTTGGCTTTTGACTACATTCAGCTAATGCTAGGAAGGTCATTCTGTCCTTATAACTGAATACAGTTGGTGGTGCATTCTCTGGTCCTTACACTGCCCTGGCCAAGGCTTATTGAGGGGCCATATAAATATGGAAAATATAATATAAATATTCTAAATATAGAAACAGATGTGAATTTAACTGTTGTAGGTGAGATTGCTGAGAGTAGGCAAGGGTTAGTGGTCTGGGATATTTTTTCTAGTTAATTTGGTTGAGATTGCAGACACTTTGTATATTTTCTGTGGTTATAGGTTTTACAGTTGAGAGCAGAAGGTACTTAGTTACTTCCTTTACTGTGAGGAAGTAAAGATATCCCCCACCCCAGCTCATTTTCTTTTTTAAGAATGAAAAAGCTGAGTAAATTATAGTGGCAGCAAATAAAAGGCAATAAGCAATAAAGTATATTCTGTACCTTCAGGAAACTAGTCTGTGCAGCTGTTCTCACTGTTGTGAGCTGTCTTAAAATCTATCTGGGAGCTTTTCTGGGGGATAGGTCTTTAGGACACCCGCAATCATGGGATCTCGCACTAGTGGAGGAGCGCATGTGAAATTGGAGCAATCACGTTAAGCTACAGTTCCCTGCAAAAGTCTTGCCTGTGGTGGTTGCAGCTGCTGTGATTTCAGCTGTGTAGAGATGCCGTCTGGCAATTTCCCCTTCTATGCAGATCCCAGAAAGGCTGCGGGGAGGCAGCAAACCCGGTGTGTTTTAACACACGGAAGGGCTCGTGCTTTAGGATACAAGTTTCCACAAATGCAGGCTCGTGTTCCAAGTGTAAACTTGATTTTGAGTTCGGTGGGATTGTAAGTTTGTGTTTTGTTTATTTTTAGGGGTACCAGGAGATGCTTCAGTGGTGAGACATCTATTACAATGCGAGTTAGGCATGAAATTCATCAGCTAACACCCCCTTCCTCACCCTGATCTCCAACAGACTTCCCGTAACGCTCGGAAGGAAGGGTCGGGGGAGAAGGGCTGAAGGGCACCATGAAGCTGAAGCAGCGCGTCGTGCTGCTGGCCATCCTCCTGGTCATCTTCATTTTCACCAAGGTTTTCCTCATCGACAACCTGGAGGCGTCGGCCGCCAACCGCGAGGACCAGCGCGCGTTCCAGCGCATGCTGTCGGGGCTGCGCGTGGCGCTGGAGCCGCGGCTGGAGCACACGCTGCAGTCGCCCTGGGAGATCGCGGCGCAGTGGGTGGTGCCCCGCGAGGTGTACCCCGAGGACACCCCCGAGCTGGGCGCCGTCATGCACGCCATGAGCACCAAGAGGATCGTCAAAGCCGACGTGGGCTACAAGGGCACGCAGCTGAAGGCTCTGCTGGTCCTTGAGGGAGGCCAGAAGGTCGTCTTCAAGCCCAAGAGGTAAATGCCGCTCTCAGTGACTGCTTTTGTTGCCTGGGAAGGCTGGCTTGGAAGCAGAGACTAGGTAGATAAAAGAATAAAAAGATGTCTATTGGAAGGATACAGCTTGGGTCATGTAGGAACTCCTTGGGGCTACATTTAAGCAATCTAGCAATAGTCCTAAAATGGATGCTCGGTCGCAAGGTCTCACACTTTTGTAAGTTCTGGTCTATTAGCATATTGGAGTTAATTGTCTAATTATGAAGCTCTATTTTTTTTTTTGTTCTTTCTCTTTTCTTTACTGTTGTTTATGCTCTTGGGCCTAAAATTTGACTTCGGTAGTGTAGTCGTTTGGATTTGCCAATTTTAATTTTCTTAATTTTTGTTGTGAGATGGGATTAGGAGGGAAAACAAGGCAGGTCTAAAACTTAAAAGGTGTAAAGAAAACCTTTATTAAGAAGCCTAAAAGAATAATAAGATTCAGAATAAAACCCACAGACCTCCTCTCCTCCCTCTCCCACAACCTTTTCTTTTTGTCAACAACAACATGCAGAAACACTCCAGTCAGTTACCAGCTTAGGAAAAGTCTTTTTCAGTTCACTCGAGGGAGAGGAGTTTCCTAGTTAGAAAGGACTTGTTTTGTCTACCTACTCTGTGAAGAGAGCTTACTAATCTTTAATATGAAACCTAGAATTATATATTAAAACAGTACAGAGTCTGAAAAAATATAAAAGCTAAACCTTAAGGCATCGTTTTCCCCCCTTTAGAGGCTTGACAAGGCCTTTACCTTGTCAAGTCTCTACTTTAAATATTTATTAATAATAGGTATTTAATATGAGATAAATATCTAATAATAGTAAATAACTATTAACAGATAAATATCTAATAGTAAATAAGTATCTTATGATGGATAGGCATCTAATAACAGTAAATATCTAATATATCTTCGATATATATTATCTATATGTATTAGATATATATTATCTATAATAGATAAGTATCTAATAGTAAATAATTAATAATAACAATAATAATAAACAGTAATGAACATAAATATCTAACAGTAGCAGTGTCTTAAATTAAATAAGTGCTTTATTTATATATACTTCTTTTCTCCACATTGGCACATGAACTTTTAAGTTACAAATTTTTCTGTGAGTGGAAAGATCATCCTGTTATTTTGGGGACAGAAGAGAGCCTTGCTGGTGCTCTAGTAACACTAGGTTGCTGGGGCAGCTGTCTCTCAGGCTGTACAGCCTTGATGCTCAGTACAGCCTGTCTTTAGATTAAAAGAGTAATCACTGTTCAGCCCTGAGGGAATGTTGGTTACACCTGATGTTTCTGGGCTGTGTCTTCCTGACTGTGGAAGTGCAGCTTCTGGCAGTTTGGAGACGAGCTCTGCCTCCTTGTTGTGTCAGACTGCCAGGAGAGGCTGCAGTTCAACAACAGGGAAGGAAGGCAACTTGGCAGTGGTCTTAAAAGTACATCTGTGTGTCTGGTGTGGTTGAATGCAGGCTGTAAAAATGGTTTGGGTGGGTCAGAGTGAGAGCCCCTGAGCCTCCTGTCTGCCAATGGTGAGTACTGGAGGAGCAACATAAGAATGGAGGGTACTGATACTGCATTGCTATGGCCTAGGTTTACAGTGATCCTCAGAAAAATTTGACATGATTGAATGTTTCTGAAGAGTCTTGGCTGTAAAGCTTTTTTAAACTGTTTGTCTTTGGGGAAAAGGGGAAGAAAGATGTTGAAAAGTAAGGCCAAGTGTGTTTTAGGAGATTTCACTGCAAATGAGAAGTGTCACCACAGAAAAAGGTTTTGGGTTAAGCAGGCATTAGGGTTTCCTGTCCTTTTAATGAGCAAGTGCAGAGGTCACAAAGATGCTCTGAGGGTAGAGGCACCTCTGCTTAGAGACAGGCTGAGAGAGCTAGGGCTGTTCACCTGGAAAAGTCTCCAGGGAGACTTTATGGCTTCTTCCTGTGCCTAAAGGGGCTCTAGAAAGATGGAGAGGGACTTGGGACAAGGTCCTGCAGTGACAGGACCAAGGGGAATGGCTTCACAGTAACAGAGGACAGGGTTAGATGGGAAGAAATTATTGGGAAGAAATTCTTCCCTGGGAGGATGGGGAGGCCCTGGCACAGGTTACCCAGAGAAGCTGTGGCTGCCCCGTTCCTGGAAGTGTTCAAGGCTGGTGGAAGATGTTCTTGCCCATGGCAGCAGAATTGGAATGGAATGTTCTTCCCACCCAAACCAGTGTGTGATTCTGCCAGTCCTGGTCTGGCACTGCAAGAGAATCTATTTACCCAGCTTTGGACCTAAAAGCTCTGTCAAAGTTACTGCTAAAAACAGTTCTGAGCAAATTTACCAGCTGGGAAAGAAGGAATTCCCTCACTACTTTTGCTCTGGAAAGGACTAGGTGCCTACTGTGCATGCAGACATAGAGTTTGATCAGGATTTACTAATAAATTTTAGCTCTGCAGCTTTCAGAATGTGACCATGTTTGCAAAAGCCAGCTGTAAGTGCACAGCGAAGACATTCTTTGAGGATACATTCTGAGGATTAGCTGTCTCACTGCAAATTTACTTGAAATTCAGCCTAACAAATAACAAATAACACTTGCTATCATCATACCTGGTGGTGTATGTGACAGAAGATGCTGGTGTGGTGAAAGCTCCCATTTGGCAGGAATCCTGCCCTGGTGAATTCTCTTTTGAGCTGCTTTGCAGAGAAGCTGAAGGATTTGCTCAGGCTTGGGAAATGGATTGTCTTCTCACTCCACATCCTCCTTGAGCAAGGCTAAAACAACAAAGTGGAGCTCTGTGCCCTCTCTTACACTCTTGTTGCTACTGCTTGAACACAAATTCTGCTGGAAATAATCCAGTTTACACAATTTGATACGTAGATGGAAATGGGAAAACAGGTAACCAAATTTGGCCTTATTTAATTTGGAAACATGATGCTTATTACCAGTTGGCTTGGTATCGATTGTGGGATTTCACACTCAGCTGCAGTATGGTGCTAAAGCAGTATCTACACTGATCCCAATGTCAGGAAACTGAGAAATTGGTGTCTGCCTTGACTAAGTAACATCTACCAAAAGATAAAAAAAGGGAGCAAAAAGCCTTCCACTTCACCAAAATACACCATTGTTGTTGCAATGAGGGCCTAATTTCTGGGTTTTGCTGTTCATTATGTCTTTTCTCTGCCAGAATAAAGGCTCTGTTTATACTCAGTATTGTCCTCAGGTTCAGGCTTGATGGTTTTCTATCTATTGAAGATTGTATTTGCCATCTCATCTTCTTATATTTGAGAATTGTTAATGTACAGTTCTCTCTAACCCTAAAATCATCTGTGGAATTGCTGCTTTCCAGTATAAATACCCCCCAGTTTCATAGCAGGGTCTGTGCTCTTCATTCTAAGATGTGCCTTGACATGTGGTTGGATTAAAATTTATTAGTTGGAATGTGAACTGCTTCCCAAGCTCTGGAGACCACTGTACATCACTGGCCATTCCTCCTTATTTACCACTTCTACAGTCTGGACACTTTAATCTCCTTGATGTTTTTCCCTTCTTCTATTGTCAGTCACTTGGAAAGTGACCCAGACACTCTTCAACTGTTATCACATTGCTATTTAAGTGTTATTAAATGGTTACTGTGAACAGCAAAATTGACAGGAATTCTGCACAGACTCACTTCATTTGACTAATTTCAATTTCAGATATGCCAGGGATTATATAGTGGAAGGAGAGCCCTACGCTGGCTACGACAGACACAACGCAGAAGTGGCAGCCTTTCACTTGGATAGGTATGGAATTACTGCTTTATCTGGTTTTGTTGTCTTTGGAAAATACCAGAAAAAAAGGGGTTCTTGGAAGAGTACACCTCAGATGGGAGCTACCTCTAACTTCCAAAATACCACACTGAAGGCAAAATAAGAATTAGCTTATTCTGTGAAGCTTTGTTTCTAAGATCTGTTCAAGAGTGTAACATTTTAGATACTTGTGAAAAGTTTGGAAAGAATGAGCCCTGAAACCACTCAGGTCTATATTACAGGGGAGAAAGAACTTAGCAAAATGCTGTGGAAGAGTCTGAAATACTAAATGTATGTGCTAAGTTCATGTCCAGTTCACTAAAAAGTCAAGACTGATGTCTAGACTAACAATTTAGACTAGGCTAAATATGAATCAGTACATCCTAGAGGAAAAAACCATCTATTCATATACTAATTGTGTTTGGGGTACCCAGGTGGTTTTGTGGACCTGTGCTGGAGGTGCAATTACAGGAAAAAATGAAAATTATAGGATGTTTGAAGAATGGGACAGAAAACACCAGACACTGAATGTCAATAGTTATGAAATGCTGTTAGACCTGCCATTTCACGTAACATAAATGAGCACAGTCTCTGTTTCCTCACAGGAAGATTCGGAGGTAAAGATACATAAAATCTTGAGGAAAAGAATAAGGAGGGACAAATATAGCAAAGATAGAATGGTTGAACTTAAACTGAGGTTTCTCAGTACACAGATAAGAGCTATGACTAGAGACTGTGACTAAACTCATAGGGGGTGACAGAGATGTTTGTTAGTCCTCATTGACCTGTGGAACTCATTGCACAGGCAGTAGAAATCAGTAATTCTAGGAAGAATTAGAATATCTAGAATGATAACTCGTTGAGTAACACCCATTGCTGCTGCTGCCAGCTAATGCTGGTGGGCCAAAATCAGGGTATATTAAGAGCAAAAAAAGATAATGTAACCAGGTGTCAGTCCATTTGTGCTTTCAAGAAGCACATAGGCTTCAGGCTCCCTGAAAAAGTAGTGATTGAACATTCAATCAAAGCCTCTTTCTAGTGTCCAGATCCCACTTAACTCTTCTTTGCTGTCTATTTGGTCATGATTTTGTGGGTTTTTTTTCTCTGGCCTTTCTCTGTGGCTCTGCACCTCTTTATTCTTCAGAAATACCTTGTGCAAGGATGCCATTGTTTCAGGAAGGATCCTGGATCACTTTGTGTGTTTACCACTGAAGGGGAGGCCGTGCCTTCCAGGACAGTGGCCTCTCTGAAAATACAAGGGCAGGTTTTCCACATCAAAGCCCTGAGCTTGTTTTCTTGGAACACCTGCTTTTGCTCAGGCTGTGCATAGCTCAGTATTGGCTCTGAGTTTTGTCCTTATGCATATGACCCGTTCAGACAGACATTATATGTTGCCCTTTCTCAGAGTTATTTTATACTTATGGAAGGGGATCTATTAATTGAGTATCTAAAACAAATCCTTTCCAGGTTTTGGGGTTACTCTCGAAGTACATCTGTGGAATGTCAATTGTCCCTTTTCCAGAAGAGCCTTTTCAGGATCTTTTTCTGAGATGCAAAGACTATTAAAAGGGTGTCAGAAGTGCATTAAGAGAGTTGGGGCTGACACTCCTTTGATCTTTGTACTTCTTTAAGCACTTCTAAACTTCCATTACAAATACCCGAGTCATCTGTGGTCACAGAGCAAAAGCTGTGGCAGGCATGGGAATGGAACCCGGATCTTGTAACTGCAAGTTTTATGGTTGTTCTTCCCACCTCTGTTTTTCCAGGCACTTCTCAGGCATTCACTTTTGTTCTACCATTCTCTCTTCCCTTCTCCTTCCTCCTGCCAAACAAAACAACTCTTGGATTCGTTGCTTTCAAGTGTAATTGAATTGGGCTTAAGCATAACATTTTAATAGATAGTGGTTCCCACAAATTAGAAATGATCTTTCCAGGTGGCCAACCCACGGGCCATATGGTTTTACTGCTTCAGCCTGCTTCAGACACATGATGGATATTTCTGGTGTGAGGTCTGAGTTCTGAGCATTAGAGCATGGTGCATGCTCTGTTGCTCTGCTGCAAATGCTTTAGTAAAGGAGGGTCACTGATGGCCTGTAAAGCAAGTTTAACATCCAGGCACATAGAAAAACGAGATTCCTTACTTTGCCTTGGAGAAGAGAGGAGGTTGCTGCAGGGCTTCAGCTTTACTCCTTGGTCTCTGTCATCTCTGACAGAGCCTGTGAGGGTCTCTGGTTTTCATTTTGAACTGCTGCCCTATGTTGCAAATTCTCAGGTGATGTTTTTCCCCCCCAAATCAGAATCCTGGGTTTCCGCCGGGCGCCGCTGGTGGTTGGCAGGTTTGTGAATCTGCGCACGGAGATCAAACCAGTGGCCACAGAGCAGCTCCTGGGCACCTTCATGACTGTGGGTAAGTGCATTCCATGGACTGTGCTGCCCAGGAAAGGAAAAATACTTAATGGGAAAAAAGAGCCATGGGAAGCTGACACAGCTCTAGAGCAGTTAACCATGATGCAGGAAGCTCTTTCTGTGCCAGGAGAGATCTTGGATAGCCCCGTTTGGCGGGGGAGGAGGACTTGGTTTTCTTCAAGTAGTGTTACCTCATGCTGCTGTTACAGATGGGATTTTTGGTTTTTGAGTGAGAATTTTCTCTCTGCTGTCAGAGATGGTTAGAAAACTCTGTGATTAGACCTGAAAACAAAAGAATAAAGTTGTATTCAATGTGAAGAGAGTGGTGATTTGGGATAATTTATAGAGCTGACACGCTGGTTGGTATTAGATGTTGTTTGTGCTGCATCAGAGCCTGCAGAGCATTTACAACCAAACATGGCAGAACTTCCCTGTGCTGTTTGCAGTAAGAATGCTGTGAAGGGCACATAATAGAAGCTATTAATGTGAACTCCTACCAGGTGTTCATTAAGCACCAAGAAATTACTTATGCTGCAGCCTTAACTCCCTCAGGCTTTCACAGACCATCCAATTATTACTCTTTTGTTTGTTTGTTTCATTTCCTAATCAGAAGGTTCCAGAGATGATTGTTCCTTAGTGCTGGGAAGGTTCCTGTTAGCAGCACTGCTGGCAGTCTCATTTGCTGCCTGACCCTGCCACTTACAAGGTGCAACTTCCAGATGAAAGTTTTAGCTCAGCCTCACCAGACTCTCCTGGCATTCACATGGGGTCCTTGCCTCAGGCAGGCTTTACATGTTCCAATTTCAGCCAAGATAACCAAGCTGCTTGCTAGCAGCAGTGCTGACTTGAGAAGTAAGGCTCCAGAAATTTTCATTGCTCCTCCTTAGATTCCTTGGAACTGCTGTTCTGCAAAGCAGGAGTTAAAGAAATGGGTGGGTCTGTGGAGGAGGTTATGATTTTTTTGTCAGGCCAAGTTTGACCAAGTTCCTGAGGTTTTGAAGAGGAGAGAATTCATTCATACTCAGTGCAGGTTTACTGGAGTTACAGCAAGAATCTCAAAGAATTCTGTTTCTTGCTAGACTTGCTACAGGCCCTGGATGGGAAGAGAGACTTGCAGGCTTTCCATACAAAGAAGAGATCTGGTCTGCAAGCTCTGTGTTGATCTCTGACCTTCTCAGGTTGCCTGACAGGATACTGGGAGCACAGGGTCTGGATGAAGGACTCCTTTGGAGTGCTGGCTGAGAGGCAGGGATGTGTGAGGATGGAGAGGGAAGAACATGGCTTTTGGAGAGCTGGGCCTGCTCTGGGGAGGATATTGGATGTAGAACCAAAGGAAGAAAGGACAGAGAGTAATCACAACCAAGTGAGACATAGCTGAAGAATATTTTGGAAGAACATCTATGAGCATGGAACTGGATTTAATTTGGCGAGGATCAAGCAAAGGTGGGTTAAGAAGGGGAAAATAGAAAAGGTTGAACTAATGCAGGTTGCTCCAGATTACTTGATGCTACAGGATGTATCAGTGTGAGTGGACTAAAGGCTGCAGTGGTTTTTTGCTCCTCTCCTGTCAGAAGACACTGATGAAGCTTTGACAGATCTGCATTCCTAGATCTTGTGAGAGTGATACTTGTAGCTGAGATGTGTGGCAGGTCTCAGGGCACCAAATCCCTTTGAGTTCTGCTGTGTCTATTTTCACTTATCTCTTTTTGGTCAGCTTTTTCAAGCAAATGGGAAATCTGGCACATGAAGTATGAAATGTGAAAAACAGGCAGTGTTAACATTGCAAAGTTAGGGTCTTCAAGACTAGGAAAGGATCACAGAAACTTGTTGATAATGTAATGTTTTATTAATTCTCAGAGTGATAAAGTAATTAGAAAATATAAATGCTCTCTCCTTTTCATATTACTCTTTAATTGCTCTGAATGAATGGGTGTGTGTGTAATCTCTTTTGAGCCTCTCCCTCTCAGAGACAGGAAGCACGAAGACAAGTGCAGTGAAATCCTGTCATGGGGAAGCCTCTGCTGCACCAACACACTCCCGAATTTAAGTTGGATTCCTTAGATCTTAATTTGATACCCTTTAATTTTTCTTTTTAAGGCAATAACACTTGCTTCTATGGGAAGTGCTACTACTGTCGGGAGACAGAGCCAGCCTGTGCAGACGGGGACATCATGGAGGGCTCGGTGACCCTGTGGCTGCCCGACGTTTGGCCCCTCCAGAAACACCGGCACCCCTGGGGCAGGACTTACCGGGAGGGCAAACTTGCCAGGTATGAGAACAGGGCGGTGTTACTCTTTAGAGATGATAATGTGCACCAAGATGACCCTTACAAATACAGCGGGTAATTAAAGAGCGCTAAGTGCTTTCAAAACCTGCAGTTGTGTCGACAGCTTTCTTAGCACTGCAGTAGAAGCCAAGAAGTCTGGAATAAAATTTAAATTAAAATGAGGAAGAAAAAAAAAAAATCTTCATTGTTTTCCACAACACTGAGCATTGTCCTTTTCCTCTATCTTGGCTGGAACAGAACTCCACAATGCAGTCACTCCAAGCTCTGAAAACCTTGTCTATGAGCAAACTGAGACTCTTCTCTTGTGCCACTGGACCTTCTCTTGATGCTGTGGCCCCTGAAATGTGGCAGCACTGTGCAATACCTAATTTCATGATCCTTGTAGTTTGTTTTCAGAGTTGTGGAACTGGTTTAACTTAAGCTAGGCCCTGTGTCATGGTTTACATTGGCCAAGTGCCAGGCACTCAGGAAAGTTGTTCACTTACCCTCTTCTGTGACAGTTGGGCAGAGGAGAGGGGGGAAAAAATCAACAAAGGGCTCATGAGTTGAGATAAGGACTGGGAGGAAAAAAAAATACTCTAAGAGAAAAACAGGTCCAGATTTAAAGGTATAAAGTAAATTTATTATTAACAGAGTCAGAGGAGGACAATGAGAAGCAAAATAAGCCTTTGAAACACCTTTTTTTCCCCACAACCACTCCCTCCTTCCCATTGACAGCACACGGAGACAGGGAATGGAGATCTTGTTCAGTTCATCACTTGAGATCTTCCATTTGCTCAGGGAGAGGAGTCCTTCCTCTGCTATGCTGTGGGGTCCCTCCCATGGGCAAACAGTCATCCCAAAATTGTTGTGGTATGGGTTATTTGTCTATGGGGTGCAGTCTTTAAAGGATAGGCTGCTCTAGCTTGGAAGCAAGGGCCGTCTCTCCCTGTTTGGGTCTCCCACTGGATCACAGCTTTCTCTGACATCCTCTGCTGCAGTGTGAGCACTTTTCCCACAGGCTGTGAGTGGATCTCTGCATCCCCCATGGACTTCATGCATTACAAGGGGACACTTTGTTTTACCATGGTCCTCACCATGGCTTGCAGAGGAATCTTGGCTCTGAGGCTTGGAGCACCTCCTCCCCTTCTTTCTTTTCCACTGACCTTGGTGCCTCCGTGTTGTTCTCCTTCACATGTCCTCACTTCCTCCTCTTCACTGACTAGAAGAAAAACTGCTGCTTCTAGGTACCATTGTCAACAAGTTCCACCAATTCAAAGATTCCTGCAAGCTCCCGCAGAACGAGAAGTTGATCTTGTCTAGGTTCCACGTCGGGGGTCACTTGTCATGCTTCCACTGCCAGCCATCAGAGACTGGCTCTGTCACACATGGTGGAAGCTTCCAGAAGCTTCTCACAGAGGCCATCCCTGTGGCCTTCCCCCTTTACCAAAAAATCAGGCCGTGCCAAATCAATACACCCTGGGAAATCCTTTGCTTTGAAAAGTATTTGGTGACCGTGCTCAGCATGTAAAGAATGCTAAATCCCACATTTGTCCTTAAAAGCAGCAGTCAACAAGAGATGTAACACATCTGAGTTCCTGAGGTGGGGATGTTTTTGCCATGACCAGAACAAAAGGGTTTGAGCTTAGTAAATTTTTCCAAATCTGTCTTGAACTTGAAGGTAATTAGAAGAGATTTTCAGTCCTTGATATAAAGTATCCATTGATTTCCAGTGATGTGATTGTTCTCAGAAAGAATCTCATCCAGAGGCTCTGTTGGAGTGTTTTAGAGTATAAAATGCACAGACTGAATGTTGAGCAGCAGATGTTTTCTCTTTCCCAGCAGGTCAGAATCAGCTGTGTTCAGTACATGGTACATTGCAGTAATGAACAGGATGAATTTCTTGGAGGTGTTCCTCCTATTGAGAGTCTCCTTCTCATCACACCTGCCTTCCTACACAAGGGTTTACCTTGATTCCTGTGCTGATTTGCTATTTGGTGTATTTAAACTCATACTTGCCTCCTCCAGATGAGGTTACAAGGTTCTGGTGTTTTTCACCATGTCAGGCTGCACATTTCACTTTGAGAGATCAGAATTAAAGGTTCTTGGTGTCATGCTCTCCTTTTTCTATGCCTGGTAATTGTGGAAAAATTACTCTGTAAGAATTTTTTCCTGCTCTAGCTGCTATTCTGAGTTGACCTTTTGAACATAATTCACACAGGCACATTAGTGTACATAATTTTTAATGGAGGTGTAATAGACAAAATCCTGACCTTCCAAGGCCTATGCTAATACAATATAAATGATCAAAAATGAGTGTTGGATAAAAGTGTCTCTTGAAAGGCTGCATGGAAGATGAGGAGAGAGCATAGTGTATCTGAAAAATTGTGGCAAGGAGATTAAGTAAGATTAAGTACTGCTCTGAAGAAAAATGAGAGGAAAAGAAACACTTGAGGGAGAGTGGGATGCAGCATAAGAAATGTATCCAGAACAAGGAGAAGAGGTTCTGAGGCTGTTGCAGCATGATTTGTGCTACACCTTGAGTGTGAGTTGGACTTTGGTGCAAAGATCCCTCTCCCTAGGGGGATTTAGGCACAGCATTTGAGGAATGTGTGTGACCTGTTACCAGAGACATAGAGAAGATAAATTTTGGATACCTGGAGGAAAGGTGGAATATTGGGACCTCTGGCTCCAGATGACTAGAAGATGAAGTGGGATATGTGGCAGTTGTAGTAATTAAATTCTGATCTTCCTACTTTTATGACTATCTGCAGTTTTGAGCATGTCAGCAAGTCTCTCCAGCTTGTGTTTCCTCCATGTTTCCAAATCACAGATGGTTTAAGGCATTTCCAATTTAACTGCTGTTTTGTGAAAGATTGTTTAAGTCCTTAGATGGAAGTTGTCCTTGTTATTTAGTTGACAGATGGAAAGGATGTACACCAGAGATTCAGCTGTTTTGGTGGTGGTGTTGAATAGGTTTGAAAGCTGTAAAGAAGAAAATGAGAAAATTTAAAATCCTAGCTTTGGAGAATTGAGACATGACATCTGGCTTATGAGATCATGTGTAGAAGGAGATAAGAGGGAAGCTTGAAATGTGGTCAGTGGAGAAGAAGGTGAGATACTCTGCAAAGGAAGTGGGGAGGAGGGAGACAGCTGTGAGTGAAGGAGAGTGAACACTGTGAAGCCTTTCTCCCGGGGGCAGAGGGGCTCATTACTAACCATGATGAGGATATTGGCATTAGAAAGAAAAAATGAAGAGGATGGCTGGAAAGCCAGATGGAAACAGCTCAAGGCAATGGAAACAGGCACAGTACTGAAGTGTTCCTTGGGAAGTTGAGGGAGGCAAGGCATGGCACTAATCTTCCCATAAGGTAGCCTGGTGACTGTGGAGCTGTGAGGAAGCAAACTCTGACTTTGTTTTCCATTGGAAGATCATCTTTGAACTGAAACTACAGCTTTCTCCATAGGCTGATGTGAGAAATGCATTTGTAGAGGATTCTCAAAGCCTGACTGAAAGCTCACATAGTCCTGTACGTCAGTATGCAATCTCTGAGATAAGGTGTGCTGACTTGGAAAGGCCATGGAATAGAGAAGACATTATTGAGAGAGAGAGATTGAACTGGGAACAGTTTTCAAAAGATGGCCATGCAAACAGAGCAGATATTTGGGAGAGTTAGAACTGTGAAAGATGCACTGGAGCAAGACCAAGTGGGGTATAATAGTGATTGGTGTTAGAATTATTAGCAGCATTGTGTGGCAAAAGCTAATAGGCTAAAAATGCAAAGCATCGATCTTCAAGAGAAGATTCTTTTGTATATCATAGTGAAGTCCACGTATGGCAAACCCTGGAATGTAGTCATACTTCCCAAGCCCTTCTGGATACTTGAATTGTTCTATTAGGATGTCTCTGGCAGTGTTGACGATCATGGAGTGCAGTAAATTAGAATACTGTGCTGATGTGTAATCATAGGTAATACACGTGTGTAATATAAGGTATTGTAACCAGGAAATAGTTTGGCTTCTGACTGAACAGCATCACATGTAAAATCTTCTGTGCCTGACCCATCTGCAAGACTGATAAAGGAATAAAGTCTTTTAAAACACCTCTCAGTTGCCCCATCTCTGTAGAGCTGGGTTTTTCCAGCAGGCTGGGATGTTAATGCATTCACTCTTCTCATGAAACACTGTTGTCAAGCTCTTCCTTCTTTGTGCAGCCTGGGCTGCTCCCGTTCCTCGGTGCCCTAGAAGGTGGCCGAGGGCAGCTGTAAGTGCTGCTGCTGTGCAGGGCTGGCTCCCTGAAGGGCTGCTGGGTTCCCCTCTGGCTGCAGGTGGGAGTACGACGAGAGCTACTGCGACGCCGTGAAGAAAACGTCCCCGTACGACTCGGGCCCGCGCCTGCTGGACATCATCGACACGGCCGTCTTCGACTACCTGATCGGCAACGCCGACCGGCACCACTACGAGAGCTTCCAGGACGATGAGGGAGCCAGCATGCTCATCCTGCTGGATAACGCCAAAAGGTGAGCCTGGCAGCACTCCTGGGCAGTGCCAGCGCAAGGGCACACGTTTATCTGCTCTCTCTCGCTCGTTTATTCTTTGATAGCTTTTGTAATAATCTTTCCTTTTTATCAGAAGTTACTCGCCAAGTCTTAGGGTTCGTCAAGGTATGTGGTGCTGATAGGACAAGGGGAAGTGGATTCAAACTGGAAGAAAGTAAAGTGAGTTTAGAGCAGACATTAGGAAGAAATCCTTCCCTGTGAGGGTCCTGGCACAGGTTGCCCAGAGAAGCTGTGGCTGCCCCATCCCTGGAAGTGTCCAAGGCCAGGATGGACAGGGCTGGGAGCACTCTCATCTAGTGAGAGGTTCCCTGCCCATGGCAGGGCGGAACAAGATGAGCTTTAACCCAACTCTTCCAACCCAAACCATTCTAGGATTCTTCTCTGTGCTCTAGATATTCTTCTGTCTTGGCAAAGTCCTACCCAAGCTACAGAAACTCTCCAATTAACACAGTATTTCCCAAAGCAACTTTCAGAGGTTTGCTCAAGTCTCTCCTCCTATCCCTAGAAAAGCCCTTTCCTTTTAGGCTTTTAATTAATGGAAGATTAAAAACTTAGGCTTTTTGATTTATCACCAGTCAGTATAAGTGAGTGCTGTAATAAAAGCAGATCTTTCTAAAATGTATTTCTGAATAATTTGGCATTCCCTGCCTTCTGGATATGCCTGCTCTGGCTTTGAAAGGTTAAAAGTTTAAAATGGAGGTAGAAATGATACCAAACGCAAAAATGATGATGTTCTAAATGTGGACATTAACTCTTAACTGAACAAAAAAGTTTTAAAAATGTGTTTAGAATGTGAGTTCTTCTGTCTTTGATATAGTTTTTTTGTATGTTGTCCATTATAGTTTAGGTTAAAAATCATATTGAAGACACAGCCTTGTTTAAATCATAACAATTTGATTAATTTTTCTTAAAAACATAAAGATCATCTCCTTGCTTTTCTCATAATTTAGTCCAACAATTCAGGAGTGTTTATTTTTCTGGTGGGCATTCCCATGTGCAGTGGCAGTGAGTTTCTCTTCTGTGAAGGACCAGCAGTTCCTGTGGCAGGCTCTGTTCTGGCTTTGCACATCACTTGTACCAAGTGTACACACGCACTCGGAGATCCTTGGAAGCCTTGGAGTTACCTTTCTTTTCCCATTTCTCTTTTGTATAGTGGATTCCATCCTTCCTTCCTTCCATCTTTCCATCCATCCATCCTTCCTGTCATCAGCCTGTTCAGTAATACTCCAGTGTGACAGGAGGATGCATTCCACCTTGGGACTGCTTAATTACTGCTCTTTAGGTGAATTTGGCAAAAAAAATGCTCTTTTTGTTCCTCACTGGCAGTGTGCTAGGAGGAAGGAAGGCAATGGATTAGTCACTGGAAGTCAATATGGGGTTTGAAGGTCAAATCCTTTTGTTATGGTACTTTCCTATGGCATTACGAAAATATTTCTGGTGGGGCTTTGCAGGCTGACAGTAAATTGTTTCCTTGAAAATTTAAGTGATTTATGTATAATAAAATTTAAAATTGCTTTCAGCTCCTTTGAAATAATGGGCAGGGGACAGCTTCTCATAGAACCATGGTAGATCTCAATTTGTAAGGGGCCCATAAGGATCATTGACCCCAACTCCTTGTTTCTTACAGGGCTACCTAAAACTAAACCATGTGACTAAGAGCAGGTGCTCGTTGGTGCCATGACCACTTCCCTGGAAGTTTAGTTTTTAAGCTATGAGTAACAGAATTATTTGGGCAGCATAATGCCAGACCCCTACAGCAACTTATCTTTGTTGAAGGGACAGTTCTTAGTTGAGAACAGTCTTACGAGGAAGGTGAAACTATGAAAAACAAATCCAGCATGTATTTAGATGAAGTTTGAAATACTATGGAAGCCTTCTGGCATGAAATGTTTAAGTTGATCACCTTGTTAGTGAACTGTTGCTCTAATGGTTGCTGCTGTTTGGTTCCTTCCCTGCCCAGCTGTGTCAGTCAGACAAAGCTCCCATTCTGCATGCCCAGAATGCCATTTATTCCTTACCCCTGCATCATTTCTAAGCTCTTCTGAAATGCCTTTCTAAGGTGCCTTGGTCTTATAAAGAACTGGGTGTGCTGGTGCTGCTTCTGTTTACCTGCTTAGCTGATGCTGATGAGTTACACCTGTGACTGGTCATGGCCTGTTGATATTTTAATTTAAATTATTTGATCTTTTGGAGCATGAAATTGCCTAGTATTGATTTCTCTGAATTCTTTACAAAGCTCTGTATGTTGAGAACAACCTTAGGAGTTCAGCTGGTTCACTTGGTTTTCATTTTGCTTTTCAGCTTTGGAAACCCTGCCCTGGATGAAAGAAGCATCTTGGCTCCTCTCTATCAGTGCTGCATGTAAGTGAAACACAGGGGTGCTGTTCACTTTACTTCTGTAATTGCTGTCCTCAGGTTTGCAGTGTCATTAACTTGGGAGCCTTCTGGCAACCTGAAGAGGTTTGCTGTCGTCCACAGTGCTGTACTTTTTTGAGATATTGTCTCTTTGATGGATTGTCACTGCCCAGGAAGCTGAGGAATCCATTTTCATGAAGGCAGTACGTCAGAGTGCAGTTCTGTAGCTGCAGAAAGTGCTCTCACCTCCAGGTCACTGGTTCAGACCTATCCAGTCAGTGTGACAGGTACTTTGCATCTGCAGCTATCCCCATCCAGCTCCTGACAAGTCAAAGTTCACATCCCAACCTGAGTTACCCCTGACAGAAGTGAAGGATCCAACGTGTCTGGCAATGTAATCATTTCAAACATGGTTTCTAAAGAAAACTGCAGCCCTGCTCAGGGGGCTTCTCTGAAGTTAAATATTTAGTTTCTTTGCTGAGTTTTATTTCTGCTTTGGCCTTGTGAGCTGTGGTTTTATTTTCAGAGGGCTGTGATTTTTTGATTTCTGTTCTGTGTCTACTCTCTTACCAGGCCATTGCTACTTCTCATTAGGAAATACATGCTCCAAGGGCTGGAATACCTCTCCTCTGGAACAGCCTGAGAGACATGGGGTGATCAACATGGAGAGGAGAAGGAACTTCAGAGCCCCTTCCAGTGTCTAAAGGGCTCCAATAGAGCTGGAGAGGGACCTGGGACAAGGGATGGAGGGACAGACAAGAGGACAAGAGGGAATGGCTTCACCCTGATAGAGGGCAGAGTTAGATGGGATATGGGGAGGAAATTCTTCCCTGTGAGGAGGCCCTGGCACAGGGTGCCCAGAGAAGCTGTGGCTGCCCCGTCCCTGGAAATGTCCAAGGTCAGGTTGGACAGGGCTTGGAGCACCCTGGTCTAGTGGAGGGTGTCCCTGCCCATGGCAGGGGGATGGAATGAGATGTTCTTTAAGGTCCCTTCCAGTCCAAGCCACTCTGGGATTCTGTGAAAATTTCCAGGAAGAAAAATACTGAGATACCAATTTCCTGACTCTGATACTTCGACATTAACTCCTTCGAGCCTTCCAAATGGAGCTTGTCTGTGAAGCTTGTCCTTGAAACATTCTGTCTTCCAAATCCTCTGGGACCTCTGAAACCTGGGAACTTTGCAGGAAGCCTGAGCTCTCATCCTGCTTGCACTAAGCACAGCTCCCTGCATGCTGCAGTACACCTGGCCTGTGTTCTGCAAGATCTTTTTAAAAGTCATATGGAGAGCACTTAAAGAATTTTTAAATTCTTTAGTTTTCCTACATTAATTTTAAATGTATGTTTAATGTTGTGCTTTATTCTGGAGTCATTGTCATCTTGATTCCCCCAAATGCAACCAGAGGAGAAGTTTATCTCTGTAAGGGACTTTGCAATTTCCTGCTTTTCAGATATTCCTTCTTTCTGGTACCAGGCAAATGCCATATCAGAATTAATTTTGCATAATTGTTTTAACTATAGGCTTGTTACAGCACTTGCTTTTTTTTTTTGCTTGTTGTACTAGAGGCTGTCAAACCCAAGAGTTTAAATCAGGGGTGCCTAAGATTTGGGGAAGAATCCCAAGGGACTTCACAGAACATGAGAGTTGAGATGGGCTGACATGAACAAGCTGTGAATAGCCAGTGTGAATAGCTGTGATAGCCAGTGAAGAGGAAAGGTCACTGCTGTGTTCTCTTTCTTGGAAGTTTGGCCTTTTGTCCTTTGTGATTCATTGCAATGCCCTTCCTGAGGTGACCTGACTTTTGTTTGAATTTGTTGATTTTCCTTCCTTTTCTTTCCTTGCCACACTGTGTCTGGGAGGCCTCAGGACTGCAAACCCTCTGTGCCCTCGCTGGAAGCCTTCCTGTGTAACAGCAGAGTCACGTCACACCGGATTGATTCTTCACCACCTTCAGTTTTCAAGTTTCATTAGATCCTGTCTGTGATGCAGCTCCACCTGGACCCTGCCATCCCCAACCCACTGCTGCAATGAGTCTGCACTGCTGCTGTGCCCGGCTCCCTGAGGAGGCTGGCTGCGGTGCTCCCAGTGGGACGCAGCAGGACCGGGGTGTGGTGACGTGTGTTTGTTTCTTTTGCAGCATCCGGGTTTCCACCTGGAACAGGCTGAATTACCTGAAGAACGGAGTCCTGAAGTCTGCCTTAAAAACTGCCATGTCGCACGACCCCATCTCACCTGTGCTCTCCGACCCTCACCTGGACGCCCTGGACCAGCGGCTCCTCAGCATCCTGGCTACAGTGAAGCAGTGCACAGACCAGTTTGGGCCAGAGGTGGTGCTGGTGGAAGACAGGATGACTCTGTCTCACTTGTAATCGGGGCGGAACACGAGATGAAACTCCTTTTTTAAAAAACAAACAAAAAAAAGCGATAGAAAAACAGCACAATCAGTTCAGAAGGGCTGCGGCCAAGATGGACTGACATGAACAGGACAGCTCCCGAGCCAGAGGAAGGGAGGTGACACTGGCTTTTTCCTCGGGCTGGCAGCAGTGAGAGGTGGGAAGGGGGCTGGGATGGCTCAGCCCCTGGTGGCCACCGCGGCGTGTCCATTGCCGGCAGTGGGCGTCGCGCTGGGTGCAGGCGGCTCTCGGTGCTGGTGCAGAGCGTGGAATGCAGAGCTCCTCTGTGGACTGAGTCTGGAGGGGGCAGACACAGATGGACAGTACAGTCCTCTCTCCTGCTCTTCCCCCTATTCTCTGGCGAGTTTGTCTGATTCAGGGTTGTACACAATCAGCTCTGAGCTGGTTGGGCATTTTACTGCTTCTCTAGAGAACGAGCGGGGGGCAAATAAAATAACTATTAGACTGAAGAGTTGTGCCACCCCCCCGCCGGGGTGGGATGTTCTTCTCATTGTCTGAGGGGTGGGAGAGGGGACCTCTGCTGCTCACTTGGCTTTTCCTTGATAAAAGGCTGGGAAAGGGGGTTGCTTCATATGTGATAACGCTTCAGTGTTTTTGCTGAAGTCCTGTCAAAGGTTTATCCACAGGGTTGGAGATTTAGGAGAGGACAGGGTGGTTATACAGCACTTGATAATTAAGAGGTGGTTATAAGTTTCCATTTATCTTGTCACTTGTTTTTTAAGGAATCTGGCAAGGTCTGAATAGAGAAAATATCCTTGTAGTCTGTGTCCATTAGAACCCAGTTTTCATTCTCTTGTAGCTGAGGAGGACAGAATCTGTCCTTGGAAGCAGTTCTGTGTAGCAAGCCCAGGCTGCTTTACCATGAGCCCTGAGTGCTGTGGAGCCTCTGGGCATGTGGGACTGGGGGAAGAGGTGTTCGCTGGACTTCCCCAGTCACCAGCAGTAACCTGAGGTGTGCAGACAACCCTGAGCTGTGGTTTGTCTTCATCTCACCTGAGAGAGCTTTCTGCTGCTCCCTGTGACCACAGCTCAGCACTGCTGTTCTTGGAACACCAGTGCTGGGGTCCCACGTTCACCTGCTTTGGCTGTGGCTGAGCTCCGAAGCTGTGACCACTTCCAGGAGATTTTCTGCCTTCCCCAGCTGCTTCCTGCAGCCCTCACTGCGATGTTCTGCCTGGGATGGCCATCCTGGAGTCCTCACTAATGGTTTTGCCATAGACAGAGAAAAGTTGGCTTTTGAGGGCAGGCTTGCAGCACTCATCTTGTGCCTGTCTTGTTGTCTTTCAGCACTGCAGACTGTGCTGCCAATGAGTTTGTGTCATAAAACTGATGACCCTGGGGCAGGTCTCAGTTTGTCTCCAGAAGAGAAGCAGCTTCATCACTATTTCCAAATTGAACAGCTTTGCATCAGTGTTCAGCCAGCATGGTCCTTAATGTAAGGAAAGATCTCCCTTCCCCAGGTGATTACAGGTTACTGGGCTTCAGAGCAAGAGCACCAAAATGTCAGTTTGAGCCCTTTTCCTTTTGATTTTCCTGTCAGGATTTCTCTAACTGCACAGTGTGAAGGCAGGTTGTTCCAGAGCTGTTTCCTGTTCTTGCACCTTGGCCACACCTCATCCAGGAGGTGTCAGGGAGAGAGCTTATCTGAAAAATGCTGGTATTGGTTTATTTTGTTGAAGTCTTTTTCTAATGGCATGAGCAGAATATCTTGCAAGTAGAATGTGACTGTTTACCTGAGATGGAATCTTGTTATTCTTGCTCTCTTCTGGACTCTGCCACAATCACAGATGTGCCCCAGAGCAATGAGATGATGGGATGGGATCTGGAGTTATTTACTGGAGTTCTTAGTCAGGATGGTGACACACAGCAGGCTTTGAGGACACTGTGAAGCTCTATTGCCTGGTAACAGAACACGCTTTAGAAGCTGTGGGTGGTGCCTGTGGGGCAGGAGCAAGTGCTGGTTTAAGCTGTTTCCCAGGAAATTTCAGATTTATCCAAAGGGAAGATGGTGATGCTCATGATTGGTTGCTTGTAGCATTTCTAAAAGCATATTCTTCTCTTTGAGCTTAATCATGGGCTCTTAATATTTTGGGAGGGATCTATCAATATTTAATTTTTGATTTTTATATGATCACTCTTGATATTTACATTTGATTTAATAATGGGTTCAAAAAAAAGGTCTTTCAGTCTTTGAAATTAAATTAGTGTTGAGGACTTACACATTGCTCTAAGCTAAAGCTTTTGCTGTCAGATGGAACCTGGGGATAAGTTTTTCCCCAGTATAAATGTCAAAGATTTAAAGCAGGGTATTGGTTTATTTTGGTTTACTTGTGGACAAAGGGCATGAAGTCCAGCATTATCAGTGGAAGGAAGCAAGAAATGGCTGTTTTTTTGGGCTTGGTTTTTTATTTCTGATATTGATGCTTCTGGTTGCTGTAAACACTCGTGGAGGTTGGTGTTCTGCAGCAGGAAAGAAAAATAAATTCCTCTGTTAAACCAAAAGCAGGAAGATCTGGTTTTGGCCTTGTGACAATTTCTGCCCTTTTGGCAGTGGTGGTCATTTTGCTTGAACACACAACCCCGAGAGATTTTAAGTTGTAACCGTGGCAAAGGAAATGAGGAGCAGCATCCAGGTGCCAACAGGGTTTGCTCGAATCTCTGAAAAATAACATTGTTTGCAAGGCAGGTGCTCTGTGGAGGAGTTTGAGACACCTGGTTGTTATTCACTGTGCACATGTCACCCGCTGGCCCAGATGTTACACGCTGGTTGTGTCGTGGTTATCAGTGATATCAGAGCGCTGGAAGCACAGAAATCAAGAACTCATTAAGGAGCCTCATCAGCCATCTGCTATTTACCTCCTCCTTCCCAAGTCAGCCATCAGGGGGAGGAGGAGACACACGAGTCAGCTCCTCTTCCAGCGGCTGATGAACTGGAGTGTGTCTTGCCAAACAAACTTCAACTCAAAAGTACTAATTTATTAAGAAGGTAATTTATTTACTGCAGCAGCTGGAGCAGGATGCTGGAAACAGACCCCCCTCTCGGGTGTGCCAGAGGAGGCCCCTGGGAGCTGCTGTACAAATGAAGTTGCTCATAAGCAAACAGAACGCAATCGTGACTTTCTACTCCCATTCCCCGGGGTCAGATCCCACATAAAGCAACATTGTGTGAATAAAGATTTTAATAAAGCAACATTGATGGATTGTCTAAGTCTCTCTCTCTCTCTCCCTCCCCTGTCTGTCTCTCTCAAGTTCCAACATGTGGTGGGCTGAATGTGTGAAGTGTTTTGCTGCTGCTGTCTCCCAGTTACTCCTCTGCTAATGGTTGTCAATGGCATTTACTCCAGTCATGTATATCCAAAACATGCAGCTTGTTTTCCAGAGCCTTGAAGAAGATGTCCCAAAGGGATACAGAAATTAAACACACCTAGATTGAGGTGGTCTCCTGCCCAGGCATCCCGTGGCCCTGCAGTGGCAGTGTCCCAGGAGCTGGTTCCATGGAGCCAGGGATGGATTCTGGGTTGTGAGAGGGCCCTGTGGAGCTGCCAGGTGCTCCTGGCTGCCTCTGCTAAGCTTTTACTGGGATGGGGCAGCTTACTGCTCCCCCCGAGAGCAAAGCTTTACTCAGCCTGCAGCAGAGTGTTCCTTAATGCCCCAACAGTGAGTGGTTCAGAGGCAGGAGGTGAAGCACTTCTGAATTCAGGGATCTTTGACCTGCTCTGTAGCATCAGCTGGTGGTGTGAAACCTGCTTTTCTTTAAACTAGACTTTCTCACTTTGGATTTTGGCGTTGCTGAATTCTGTAAGAGCTGCTTTCTGGGGTTTATTTTGAGGGTTTTGTGGGGGAGGATGTTCTGGGGTTTTTTGTTTCCTAGCATTATGTGCTGACAGTAACTTTTCCTTTCCTCCATCTCTATTTTTGAGGTGCCAGTTTGCTCAGGGAGCGGGACACGCTTCTTGCTTGTGTGTGAGCAGTTCAGCAGCTACAGATGCTTTTAAGTTCTGACAGGCAAAAACTGGCAGTTTGGAGAGCTGTTGTTCCAAGCACTTTGTTGTGCTGCTGCTCTGTATTTTTGGAGTGGTTAGCCATAGTAACAGAGTGAGAATTTGTCTAAGTGGGGGATTTCAATGTTTCTGATTATGTAATGAATGTACTTTTACAAAAGAATGGACACAAAAGCTTTGAGCCAATGGAGAATCAAAGGAGGTTGAAAATAGGCACTTCCCCTGAATTCCTTAAATCCTTTCCTTAAAATTTTTTTATCGAATCTAAAAATTAGGAAAATAAGTCTTTAGTTCATATATCCCAAGTGTGGGACTGGTGATTTGTTCTTTGTAAAATCTCAATATTTTTAAGAGACTGTGGATAGATAGGACTTTGTGGGGAAAAAAGTAAGGAGGGGAAAGGACTCCTCTCTTACCCTTATTCTAGATCTTTCTTTTATTTGGTGATCTAATCCATAGCTGTGTGATACTGAGCTCTGGAGAGAGGCTCTTCTTCCTCTGCCTTCTGTCAGAATATGCAGAGATGGATGTGCAGAAGAAATTGCTGTATGGAAATGGGGAAAAAAACTAAAAGATGGGTGCATGGCATTTCCCTGGACAGCCTGTAAATGAAATTTCTGGATTGTGAGGTTCCCTCTGAGTGTTTGCTTGTCCCAAGCTGCATTGGGGTGTGGAATAAGCCAGGCATAACCGTTTCTTGTGGTGCTGTTTTCTCTCCAGATGGCACCTGAGCTGAGCCGAGCCGAGGTGGTGGAGTCTTAATCAGAAGGTTGCTGCTCACCAGGAGAGAGTGCTTGGAATAACCAGTGGTGAGTGACAAGCTGAGCATCCTGCCATCAGCTCTAGGGCTGGGCAGGTCCCTGCAGCTGGCTCTGCTGCCTCGCTCACCTCCAGGTGAGCAAACTGCAGTTCGGGTTTCAGCAGAGGAAGGAAAAAACGCATCCTTCACAGAACCTCAGAATGATTTGGGTCAGAAGGGACCTCAAAGAGCATCTTCTTCCAAGTCCCTGCCAAGGGCAGGGTCACCTTCCACTAGACCAGACTGCTCCAAGCCCCATCCAGCCTGGCCTTGGGCACTTCCAGGGTTGGGACAGCCACAGCTTCTCTGGGCACCCTGTGCCAGGGCCTCATAAAGAACTCGCTCTGTTTTTCCTTCTGGCTTTTACTCTGTGCTGCACTTGGGCAGGGCTGACATTGCAGGAATTATGCCATGAGCTGGTGCAGCGTTGGACACTGCAGTTTATCCTTCAGAATTTTCTTTATTCCTTTGGAACATGTAAGCATCTACTTTTTATGGCATGTGTCCCTTTTAATGAGCCCTTTTCAGCGAGAGCAACTGGGTGGGCAAATGTTCCAGCTATGGATTTTTTTATAAATGTGTATAAGTGCTTCAGGTGCCTCAACTAGTTTTCAGAAAGGCTGACAGCAGTTTCGCTACAGCAAGTTTGATTTTTAATTTATTTCTTCAATACACTATTTGTAGATCTGTTTAAGTTGTGCAAGTGGTGTTCAGGTTTCAGCCTCGCTGTTTTTGTAGCTGGAAGGGGCAGTTTTGTTAGTCCCAGTACCTTAAATGCTGCTGTGTAATATTTGCAGACACCTGTAGATGGTGATGCACTCTGCTCCAGGCCTGGGCTGCATCCTCCCTCCCATCCACCTGCACCAAGGAATTACCAGGCTGGATTAATTCTATTTATGATCCTTCTTTCTTTTATTTTTCTGAGCATGTGAAATTCATTTCCAAAGCATTTTGGTCTTGGTCTCACTTAGGATACCAGGAGAGCAGACACAGCCTGGACAAGCCGTGCTGACTCACCCGCTGCTCCCTTGTTACTCCCTCTTAATTTTGTGTCCCCTTTGAAAGGACACGGAGGAACAGCTGCCATTTGCTCTCGCGTGTGTGGCTGCAAAACCTCAGCCGAGCCGCTGGGCTGCTCAAAAACCAGATGATTTGCCTTACCCGGGCACTCGCCGCTGCCGCCGCAGCTCCGTGAGA
>VXBQ01008278.1:490616-542638 GCA_013400175.1 Phainopepla nitens
CGGGCCGGGGCGGGGCCCTCCGCTCGGCCACGGGACTGGATTTTGTCGCGTCCCCGTGCCTGGGACGGCGACAGGGCAGCCACGAGCGGCGGGGACGGGCAGCGGCCGCAGCTGCTCCCCGGCACCGCCCCAGGAAGTGAGATCAGCTGGGCCCGGGGGCCAGCGGGGCCGCTCCCTCAGCGGGGCCGCTCCCTCAGCGGGGCCGCTCCCTCAGCGGGGCCGTCGCTGCCATGGGCCAGGCCGGGCTCCCGGCCCGCCGCGGGCTCGGCCGCTGCGTCCTGCTGCTGCTGCTGCTCCTGGGCGGCTCGGGCAGCCCCGGGACACCGCCCCCGCCCCGGGGGCCCTGGGCAGAGGAGCGGGGACCCGTCCCGGAGGGGGGACCGTGGGGCACGGTCAGGTATGAAGCCGTGAAGAAGCATTTGGGAGCTGTGGGGGCTCTCTCCAAGCAGTACTGGCAGTACCTGGCGTGTAAGGTGTGGCAGGAGGGCTGCGAGGAGGAGGAGGAGGAGAAGCAGCGGGAAGAACGAGAGGCCAGTCCTATGCTGAGTAAGCACCTCGCTCTGCTCTCTCCCTCCCCCAGGTCCGGATGCGCTGCTGTGCCCCCGGTTCCCGTGGCGCTGCCCTTCCTTCCCGAGGGTTGCTCCCTCCGTGGCATACCCCGGGGCGAGGGGAGTGCTCTTGCCCTTCTTGGGCGCTCGGAGCCATCTCGGACCGGCTGCTGCCGGTTCCGAGCTCCCCGTCCCTCCCCACAGCCAGGGCTGCCCGCAGGGACACGGCTAAGTCGGTGCACCTGGGAGAGGCTGCCCGTAACAGGGCTCAGCTGAGCGTCTACTCAAAATGTAGAAAAGCCACTTTCCTGGAGCCTCTCTGCTCAGACTGCTCCCGTTTCCAGGCTGGGGCTTTCCTCTGGTGGGCCAGGATTACCTGGAGATCCTCTCTGCCTGGTACTGCAGCTTCGGCAAGTGCTGCGAGACGGGAGACTGCAGGATAATCAACAACATCACAGGTAGGGGCTGTGCTGCTCGTGTGGCTTGTTTTGAAGCTTTTTTCCTGTTAAAGTGTATTCTGGAAAGTGATGTTAGTAAAGGGCTTTTCTGAGGGGGGTGCTGAGCTGTGGAAGGGTGAGAGGCTGAGCTCAGTCCTGTGTCCCGTTTGAAGTTCTGAGAGCAAAGAGAGTTTGTTCCTTTCTGCACAACATATGTGCTCCAACTTGCCAGGAGCCCTGCCTGCATCCTGTCACTTCCAGGCACATGCAGTGGGATCCACACTGGCCTAGGGCCTTGCCCTGGGTCGGGAGGGCACGCCGAGACCTGTGTGTAAGCCATGAGTAGGTGTCTTTGTGCTTCGCTGTTCCTGAGACTCCTGGTATGGAAACCCTGTGCTGGGAGCTTGGGAGAGCCTCTGGGCACTACTGCTGCCAAACACCTCTGCCTCTTCCTGAAGGAAAAAAGGAGTAAGTGGAAGGTTTGTGTCTTTTTGGGGCCAGAGGCTGAGGTAGGCAGGGCACAGGCAGCCTGTGGCTTTCATGCCACTTCTGAGTCCTCTCGGCCAGGCAGCCCTGCCATGCTTTTTCCTGTTATTCCCAGCTGCAGTAGCTGAGCTGGCTGAGCTCGTGCTCTCTCTGTGCAGGGCTGGAGGCAGACCTCAATGGGCAGCTCCACGGGCAGCACTTGGCCAAGGAGGTGGTGGTGCGGGCGGTGCAGGGGTTCCTGCAGAGCCCCCGGCCCCAGAAGGCTCTGGTCCTGTCCTTCCATGGCTGGTCTGGCACAGGGAAGAACTTTGTGGCTCGCATGGTGGCCAGCCACCTGTACCGGGACGGGCTGAAGAGTGACTGTGTCAGGCTGTTCGTCTCCCTCCTCCACTTCCCACATCACAACTACGTGGACTCCTACAAGGTGAGAGCCAACAACACGGGGTGGTCCAGCGGGCTGGGCTGGGCTGGAGCTCGTGTCCTTCCCAGCAGCCCATGTGGAGCTGTGCCTTGGGTGTGGGGGGGAAACTGGATCCCAGAGCGCTGTCCTGGTTACTGCTGAGCAGTGCTTGCACAGCCCCAAGGCTTCCTTCCTCTCCCACTCAGCCCAGCAGGCTGAGGTGTACGAGAAGTTTGGGACACACCAAAAAGCTGGGCCATTCTGTCTCATTTGTTGTCATGCTCAGGAATAAAAGCTGCAGGGAGGGGGGTTGGGGGCAGGAAGCCATTGCTCAGGGACTGGCTGGGTATCAGCTTGTTTGTGGCAGGGTGGGTGGCTGCCTTTGTGCCACTTGATTTCTTTCTTTCCTTGTTCCTTCACTTACTAAACTAAGTTCTCACCTCACTCGTTTTCCTGCTTTCCCTGTCCTGCTGGGTGGGAGGAGAAGGAGCAGCTGTGGTGCTTGGCTGGGTTATGCCAGGGCTCCTGACACTGCTCCCTGTGCTGCCCAGGCCCAGCTGCAGAGGCAGATCAGCGAGACCCTGCAGCGCTGCAGCCAGGCCCTGCTCATCTTCGACGAGGCCGAGAAGCTGCACTCCAGCCTCCTGGATGCCATCAGGCCCTTCATGGCTCAGCACCACAGCAAGGGCCAGGCAGATCAGCAGAGAGCCATCTTCCTCTTCCTCAGGTGATTCCTGGTCCCCTGAAGGGAGGGGGAGGAACCCCCAGGGATGGTGTTTATCCCCAGAGGTGTGTGGTACGAGGGGCTGAGGCTGCAGGGGAGGGCACAGGTACCTCGTTCCCTCGTGGTGGTTGCCTCCATGTTCAGTTTTACCTGTGGATGCTGGTCATCCTGCCTGGGAACAGGGCGTTTGCAGGAGGAGCTGAGGTCCAGCTGAGCTGAGACACCTGAGCCAGTGCCTAGACTTGGAGGCAAGGAAGCAGTCAGTTAAGGTGATGTCACCGTGCCCAGCTGAGCAGGAGATGTCACACTCCAGGGAGCAAAGCTAGGGCTCAAGGTCTTGGTGGGTAGTTCCCATTAGGAGCTGGAGATTTCCCACTGCCTGGCTGTGGCTGCAGGCTGAGGTGCTGTGAGGCTGATCCTGGCATCAGCACAGCCTGGTTTGGTTGGTTCCTTTCCCAGGAGCCGGGCACATGTGCACCCCAGCACTGTCTCTGGGTGGGATGCAGCTGGAGGGAGAAATTGGACGTCTCCAAACCAGGATGTGAGGCAGGCACCTGATTGAAGTGCCTCTAAAGAGTGAGAGATCAACAGTCTGGGCCCCCCTTCACTTTAGGAATTGCAGCCTTGAGCTTGGCTCTGGCAGGAGCTGTTCCTGCTGGTTGGAGGCGAGCAGAGCATTCCTCCTCCACCTCCCAGCATCCATCAAGTGTTCCAACCTCCAAGCTTGGTGGTTCTCTCAGAGAGAGCCTGTCTGCGTGCCCAGTGCCCGTGGAACTCGCCACACTCCAGTCCCACCTGTGTGGAAGGAGCAGGTCCTGCCCTGGTGCTCAGCACAGGGTGGATGTGCTGCCAGCTGCACTTCAACCTCGTGTCCTACCTGGCGAGCTGTGGAGGTCAGGAATGGCCACTGTGTCACCCCCTGGTGCCAGCGAGCAGAGGGGAGCAGGGTGCCTTGAACTGCAGCCGTGTGTAACGCCAGGGTTTCATCACTGCTGGTGGCAGTGTGACACTGACCTGCTTTCCGAGGGATGGCTCTGCCCCAGGCTCCTGTGGACACTGGCACCCTCCTGCAGCTCTGCCCAGGTGTGGCAGCTGGGGACTGGCTGCCTGTCCAGCCAAAAGGGGCTTTTGCTGCCCAGTTTGGGCTGGGAGCACGATCAGTACAAGCTGCTTCCTCCCTGATGAGGGGTGGGGGCATGGTGGGAAACAGTGGTGGCTTTTCAATTTTCCCTGCCTTCCATTTGGCAGGGTGGGGATGAGAATGAGGTGCAAGATCTGGGCCTCCCACTGCCTTTCTGCCTCCCACTCACACAAGCTCTGCATCCAGCTGGTTCCCAGTTCACTGGGGCATTCAGGGCGGGGGGCAAACCCCTCACCAGCACTTGGGAGGGAACACCTTTCCTGCACCTGCTTTCCAGGATGAAGGACTGTCCTGGGACCCTTAACAGCTGCCAGGACCTTGCAAACCCCAGCACAGAGCTGCCCCAGTGGGTGTCCAGAGGAGTCCTTAGGTGGGAACCATGCTGCTGCTTTGTCCCGTGGGCAGAGGATGCTTTGCCAAGTCCTGGGCTGCCACTTGAATCCGTGCCCTGGACCTTTACTTCCAGTGGGACTCGTGCCATGCACTCTGCCCTTTAACCTGGGCTTGGTGGGGGTTTGTTCAGCGTTTGGTGTGGGGCCAAGTGTCACCTGCAGGGTCGATGCTTCCTGAGGCAGGACAGGGGACTGAGGCAGAGGGAGGATTCTGCTGCCCCTGGGCCTGAGCTGCAGGGTGGCAGACAGCTGCACCGAGGCCTATGGAAAGGGGCTCTTGGGGAGCCAGGCTGGCTCTCCGTGTGCTGATCCTAGACAGCAAATCCTCTGCTGCCAACAGAAATGCTGGGGCCTGTCTGCGGGGAAGGTGCTGGCAGCTCTCAGCAGTTCAACTCTGGGGGGAATCTTGAGTGACTTCCCTCTGTGTGCACAGCAATCTCGGTGGCAACACCATCAATGAGGTGGCCCTGGACTTCTGGCGAGCCGGGCGGGCCCGGGAGGAGATCTCCTTGGAGCTCCTGGAGCAGCGGCTGCGGCAGGAGCTGCAGGAGGCTGCAGGTGAGAGCTGGGCCTGCTCAGGGGGGCTGTGGGCAGGCTGCCTGCAAAGCTGCCCCTCTGCACCCTGTGCCACGCAGGGCTGTGCCCGGGGCAACAAGCCCGGGGATGTTGACAATGGGAGTCCCATCCTTGGTCCCTGGGAGCCAAGGCAGGTCGGGAGGGAGCCAAGAGGGCTTCTGGGCCCCTTCAGCTCTGAAAATGGCTGGGGGCAGGAGGCAACTCAAGGTCACAGGGCAGTACTGAGGTTTCTCTGGGGCTCCAGGTGTCTCTTGGCATGATTCCTAGAGATGCTCTGTGCTCAGAGTGCTGAGCAGCTCTGCACAAGGGGGTCCCACCCCCACGGCTGGAGGAGCCCCTTGGAGGCCTCGCCCGGGGATGATGCTCTCAGGTGAGGGTTCTGAGTCTGCCTTGTCCTGTGTTCTGCTCCAGAGAGCAGTTATGCCCACAGCCACCTGCTCAGAGAGAACCTGATTGATTTCGTGGTGCCATTCCTGCCCCTGGAGTACCAGCACGTGAGGCTGTGTGCACGGGACGCCTTCCTGGCCCGCGGCCTTCCCTACAGCGAGGCGACGCTCGACGAGGTGGCCCAGATGATGGTGTTTGTCCCCAAAGAGGAGAAGCTTTTCTCTGCACAGGGCTGCAAATCCGTGCCCCAGCGCATCAATTATTTCCTTCCTTGAGCACCAGGTGGGACCACACGTGTGCTGAAGGTGGTTCTGCACTCGGGGAGCTGCTCTCTTCGCACAGGGTCAGAAGCAGATGACCCAGCCAGGCCCTTGCACAGGGATTTAAAAGAGACTTAAAGCCTCCGTTCCTCCCAGAGCTGTGCAGAGAAGGAGGTGCACCCCTAACTCCTGGGATGTGGACAGCCTGTGCTTGGCTGCCTTTGGAGTCTGTCTGGTGTTTTAAGTCCCTTGTTCTAGCTGGCAGCAGCCTGGAGGGGTGATGGGTTCTGCTGGCAGACGCTGTTCCCTGTGAGCAGGGACTGGGAATGCCCAGGTCCTTGGTTTGTTGCCGTGTGTTGCAGGGAGGGCTTGGGCGGGTTGGTCCTGTTGAGACAGTGTGGCTGAAGCCCACAGTCCCCAGTTTTCTCTGTCACTTTAGGAGACCATCCAGAACTGTTTTGCTGGAGTTGAGTTTTTGCTCTCTGTTGCTCTCATACCTTTCTAAGGTGTCTGCTGCTCAGAGACACGTGGGCCAGGATCGTAATCTGTGCAGGGAGAAAAGGACTGAATAATCTCCTCTGGAGATGCCAAATCCATAGCTCTCACCTTGGAGTGTCCACCTCTCACTGGAGTCTTCCGTTGTATGGAAGCAGCTGTGGGGTGAGGGGAACTTCTGCTGCAATTATTTGTCTGCGTGGGTTGATGAAGAGCCCGTTTCCTTCACTGCAAAATCAAAAAGGGGAGAGAACTCCTCTGCCAAGGGCAAAGGGCAGGTGAGGAGGATGGTGGCTGAAGCATTAGCCTGCAGGTGAATGGGAGTTTTCATGGATGCCATAAAAGCTTGGGTTTTATTCCTTCCTTTTTTTCTCTTCAGTGCATTTCATGCTGTGGCTTTTTGGCTGGTATCAGCATTATTATTATTATTACTACAAGGGGCTGTTTGCTGTCTGGTGCTCGCCAGGTGATAAGTGTGTTGCAGCAGCTCCAAAAAATTTCGTCAGTGTTACGGGAATCACTCTGTGACCTCTGGGTCAAAACTCCCTTCCAACAGGGCTGTGCTGGAGAGGGGTGGAACAGCATCTGCCAAGGACAGGGCTTGGCCTCCCAGCCACCCCCACGGGGGGACCTTTGATCTACTTTAAGCTTTGACCCACTTTGTGGTGCCAGTGATGAGCAGCACAGCCTCTGGGAAAGATTGAGCTGACAGACACATCCAAGCCCTGCAGACTTTGAGCCCCTGCTTCCCTGCGGGCACGCTGGCTCCGTTATCTGACCAGGCTTCATAGTCCAAGGCAGAGATGAGCCAGCTGCTTTCCCACTGGCTTAGCCTGGCTGTGTGGAACACAGCTTCAGGCTGTGGCAGCATGTGTGATCAGGCATTCCTGAGATTGGTTTGTGGTTAATCTCGGCGTCAGAAACCTGGTAAACGTGGGGGGCGATGCCTGCAGCTGGGGCAGGGAGGCTGCTGCCTCACAGGACACAGCTCAGCTGGTGTTTGGTCTCCTGAGCAGGAAGTTTGGCAAGCTGCTTGTGGAAGGTTAGTTGCCAAAAGGTTGTGTGCAAGGCAGGATATCCTGGGATTTTTTCTAAATGCCAGGAAATGTTTGGCTGGGTAAGGTTGCCACAGGCTGGGCTGGCAGCAGGTCGGTGTGGGGCTGGTTTGAGCTGGGCATGGAGCAGCTGTGGCTGAGGAGGTGGCAGTGACGAGGACAAGGCAAGAGCCGTGCTCTGCTGGGTCACGAGTGTGTGTGTCACACTTGGGTGAGCTCTGATCAGCCCCACAACAGCAAGAGCTGCTCTCTGACCACGCCAGGGCAACAGTTTGGCTCTAAATAGGTACCACATAAATAAAGATACTGCTTTTTTTGCAACCTGGTGGAATTAAATTTTTTCTACCCAAATGAATGAGCTTCTGGTTAGGACTCAGCAGCTTCAAATATTCATTGAGGAAAAAAAACCCAAGCAAACCAGCATCTACTCAGGTGGTTTTTGCCAATAAAATATTGCAACCTTTATTTAAAACAAAATGCAAATTGGCAAAACTTTGTGGAACGACAGGCATAGAGGCCCTTCCTTCCAAGGGCCTTATTTACATCAAGTTTAACACTGTTCGCAGTTCACAGTCAGACGATAGTGAGAGAATTAAATTAGAAAAACAACCAAAATATATTACAATAACAAAAAACAAAAACAGTTGACAACACTGCTAAGAGTGATTGGTGATTAACGTGTTTCATTTCAATGCATTCCTGCCCTCCACGAGTTCACTACCAATACAAACAGTGCCGTGTGAGCCGAGCAGGCTCCACCTCCCGTGCACAACAGACATGTGGGGAAGAACGACCTCCTTTGCTACAGACATTGCTTGGCTGGAGCTGTGAGGCACAAGTCAGGCCCCAGAACCTCCTGTCACCTGCCACCAGAGACTGGGCTGAGAATGGGCTTTGTTCTACGCTCCAGGGCTCTGCAGCACAACCCCAGCAGCCCCCGGGGCTGGGCAGTGCCCTGGGCGGTGTCCACACACGCGCTGCAGTCTCTGCCTTTCAGTCTCCCTGCCCGCTCCTGATGAGCAGCAGGGCTGAGCTGAGTGTCACACGAGAAGGCAGCAGCCTGATGGCTTTGTAGCCACCAGCCTCTGGAGTGTCTCGTGCCTGTCGGTGCTGTGGGTGCCCCAGAGGAACAGCCTGCCTCAGGTAAGTGTGGGACACGAGGGCCGGGATTGCTCTGTGGCTGCAGTGTAACCCACCCCACACCTCTGCCTGGTGAGGAGGGGCTGCTCTGTCTCCACTGTGGGCTTTGGTTCCCTGTGCCCCACACTCCTGCAAAAGCACCCTGACAGATGTCAGCACTTGTGTTTGGCTGTGTCTCAGACCAAAGGCCAGTGGCACCCAGGAGGAATGTCCCAAGGAGAACAAGCAGAGCCCTCCTCCCTCCCTCCCTCCCTGCTGTGTTCTGCATCAGCAACGCTGCTCCCTTCAATTCCCCTTTCCCCCTTGCTAAATTTGGTGCAGACCCAAGACCCAGACTCTTAGCTCAGCTTCACCCCTGCCTACACTAATGAAGAACAAGACTAAACCAAGTGCACCCCTTTGGGGTTAAGAAGGGTGTACAGTGCAGGAAGAAAAGAGAATTGCACCTGTGAGTCAGCTAATTCCTGCAGTGGTAGGAAGAGAAAGTGCCCCCCTGAGCTCACTCTGTGCTTTGTGCTTGGTGGCACCCAGCCCATGGGTGCCATCCCTGTGGCAAAGACAACTGCTTTAAATTCTTTAAATTCTGGCCCACAGCAGTGCAAGTGAGAGAGCCCAGCTCCAGCTGTGGCCCCACAGCTGCCTTGCAGTGCTGAGGGGAAGGAACAAAAGGATTTATGCCTTGTCCCCTGCCCTAAACCATGGAACATGAAGTGCTTGTCACTGGGACAAATAATGGGGTGTCAGCACCCCCACATGCCTTTGCACATCTGGCTGAAAAAGAGAATTGGCCACAGTGGAGACCTTTAAGGCTGAAGAAAAAGCCTGACCTAGCTAAAGGGAGAGGGAATGGTAAAAGTTTTAGGAGCAGTGCTGGAAGGAAGAACAACTGGATGGTAATTTACAGCAGAACCAGCTTTCCCAGATAGCATCCTTTTGCTATCCTGCCAGAGGGCAGGGGAACATTGCAGTTTGGGAATAAAACACTCTAGGGCAGCACAAGTCCCAGCAATTCTGCAGCCTTCAATTTAGGGGGAAAAAAACCTGTCAGGTCAGCACTATCTCTGCCACAATCTGCCTACCTGATGTTAGATGATAGGTGAGAAAACATTTTCTGTGAGAGTGACAACAGGTGAATCTCCAAATTCCACTGGCTTTTGTTTTTGCACCACAGGAGGGGTCAGAACTGAATGGGCTCCTGTGTTGGGCACAGAGGTTGTAGAGTCTCTGTGCTTGGAGATGCCCAAAAGCTGCCTGCTCCTCACAGGTGACTCTTGGTGGCCCTGCTTGGGTAGTGTTTGGACCAGGTGACTTCTGAAGGTCCCTCCAAGCTCAGCCATTCTGTGACTCTGGAAAAGCAGTTGGATGCTGCCCTGTGCCACTGCCCCTCTCTGCTGCAGGGGCAAGGAGAAAATGGGGCATCTGAAAGGAACTGTTCACTGGGACACAGCTGCTTTCTTCAGAAAGGGTTGCAAGAGGGGAGTTCTTGTAGCTAGAAATTCCATACTATTCTATCACTTTTGCTGTAGCTCTTCTGGAAGACTGGCATTCAGGGAAAATTTTAAAAAAAAAGAAAAAAGAAAAAAAGCTTCTTTCAAAATACTCATCAGAATTGGGCTAAGCTTTAAAATTTTCTTTCCCCTGGAATCCCCTCAGTTCCAGCCCATTTGTACCAGGCTGAGCAGCAGTACAATGATGGAACCATTGCCAGGGTAAGCAAGACCTGCCCTTCTGCCCTGAAGAAAAGAGAGCCCCCACCTTCTAAATCCTTCTGCTTGTTTGAGAGGCCATGTGAAGCAATGTCACAAGCCACCTTCCCCTTGCAGGTCACCTTTCCAAAGGCAGTGAGTTTGGATGCACACCTTCCATGAAGATGACTGACAGAGATAAGGTAAACCACAAAAGCCCTCAGTAAAGTCTAGGAGATAAGGGGTTGGTGCTCTGCCTGAGGAAGAGCCCTGGGCCAGCCCCAGGGGATCAGCACTTGCCAGCACCAGGAGTTGCTTGGTTCTTTCTCCCCCACCACTTCACTTATTGAGCCACAGAAGCTCACTGGTCCATTGCACCTCACGTGCTGCTCCTCTGCTGTGCCTCCATGCACCCTGAAATAACTTTGCTTAGCTCAGACCAGTAATGAAATGAGGATTCTCAGACACCAGCCCATTTCTCAAGGTTTTTCCAGGCCTGCATTGCTGTGCTCTGTAGAAAAACCAGGGACACTTGCTGAGACACTCAGCCTGCTTCCAAGCACCAACATGTGCTTCTAGACAGAAAGGGAAGTGCCCATCTTCTAAAGTCACACCTGTGCCACAGCTCCACTCTAAATCCTCAGACTAAAAGCAGCACGGTCACACTTGAAAAACAAGTTTAAAAAGCGTTTTAGCCAAAAAAAAAAAAAAAAAAAAAAGACTTAAGGTGCAAAGCAAGCGAGATCCTCTATCACCAGCAGTGTGAAGTGAGCAGCAGCATGCAGGTAAAAGGTGTATTTGGAGCCACGTTTCAGGCCTGTTTCCTCTCCTCTCACAAACCAGCAACGGAGCTCTTCCTACTTGCCAGCACATTTCCACCTTGGGGAGCTGTGCATAGACACAGACCAGCTTTTGGAGGCCACAACAGTCTGCAAACAGCACCAGGACCAAGGCTGACAAGGCCAACCACTCAGCTGCTCTCATTTTGGGGTTGCTGGAAGGCATTAGAGACCCAGTGGGAGCCCTTCAGGGTAGAGCCACAGCTTCTGTTGCCTCGCCTCAGGCAGAGGAGTGCACAGGTTATGTGCACGTTCCCTACACCACAGTGTAGGATTCTGGTCTAGCCTTTAAAACACGGGAATAAATACCTGGAGATGCCTGTGGTGTTTCCCTGTGTGCTGCCACACTTCACCACCTTGGGAAGCTGGAAGCCTGAGAGACAGGTAAGCACCAGAACAAAACCCAGGAATCTGGCAGTGGGAAGGGTTAGGGACAGGTCCAGGCAATCCTGCAGCAGTAAGGACATGTGGTGGGCAGGCTGGGCTGTACTTTCTGGTTCTCCAGCTGGCCCTGCAGTGCTGTGACTGCTAAAGGAATGTGGAGAAAAACCAGGGGGGCAGAGGCACTGCCTTACCTACCATGGGTCCTCACGGTGATCAAACTGAACTGGGGAGTCAACCTGGTAACAAGTTAGAAACAACCTAAAGCTTAAAAAAAGAAAGAACCCACCCACCCCAACAACAACACCAGCAAGTTGTGCAAGAGCCCCAAACTACTCAAAAATGACCATCAAGCAGCACCTGTGCTAGACCACTAGAAATAGGTATCAGCTGAGTGAAGGCTGTGTGGTGGGAAGGGGGAATTCCAGTGGTAAGTCTGCCCAGCATCCCTGACACTTCCAATACAATGACAATGAGGACGTGGTGGATGAGGTGGACAGGAGGGAAAAGGGACAGTTTCATATATTAACTAATCTTGCAGTTCTCAGTTACAGCAGCAACAGTGCTGTGGAAGTCAAGCCATCCAGACCAGTGCATCCACCTCCAGCAGCTCTGAATACTGTCAGTGCATTAGACCTTTCCCCCAGCTGCACACGACTCCCCTCCGGAGCCGCTCCGGCTGCTCTGCCCTTGGTGCCAGCAGAGCCCCAGGGCCTTTCCTTGGCCTTGTCAGGACAGTGAAGCACAGGTGAGAGCAGCCAGGGCAGGATCTGTGCAGCCAGGCAGCTGCAGCCAGCCCAGGACTCCGGCTGTCAGCACCGTCCTGCCCAGAGGGAGAACCTGCCATGGGTTCTCCTGCCTCTCCAGGGGAGGAGAAGGAACTTTCTTTCCCTTGCCATACCAAGCAGATCAGCCTGACTAGGTAAGGACGGATCCTTGATGTTCTGCCCCTTACAACTTTAATCTACCCTCTCCATCCCCGATTTTTTGAGATGAACCTGTAAACGTGAGGAGAACTCAGTGATCTGAGGTACTTCACATACTCAAGTATCAGTCTTTCCTTTTTGAAAGCATCAGTACAGAAAAACAGTCCCGCCCTCCCCGCTTGTGTTTCTCTTACCCAGATTGACAGTAGCTACCTTTGCACCACATCACTGATTTCTTGGACACATGACAATAAGTTATTAAGGACGGGGTTTGCCCCGTGGACGCCGGCAGCTGTGGAGGACACCTGCAGCTCCTGCAGGCTGAGTTCCAGTTTGCTCACGGCTTCCCGGAAGGCAAATTTGTTGCGCGTGTGCGGGATGCAGTCCACGTAGCCTGAGCAGTAATCCAGCAGCTGGTGCCCCGTGTCCACCAGCTGGCTGTTGGGCGTGGGCTCGGCGATGGCGCTGGAGAGGAGATCCGCGCACTCCAGCAGCGCCTCCTTGCTGATCTTGTCCGCGGGGATTTTCTCAGCCGCCTGTTTGGTCTTTCTCAGCGCTACCTTGGCCGTGCCGTTGGCCATTTTCACCGGGGAGGTGGAAGACGATGACAGAGGCACTTGGGGCGGAGGCATCGCGGGCCTCCCGGATTTTCCACCGACAGGTGCCGCCGCCGCTGCCGCCTTCTTACTCCCCTCGCTCGACTCCAGTCCGTGCTGCGCTGCCGCCGCGCCGCTCAGCTCTTCTGCTGCGTCCGAGCAGGCGGCCGGCTGCGGGAGGAGCCGCATCACCGGCGGCGGAGGTGGAGCACACTTTGGTTTTACCCGTCTGGGCCGGTCCCTGTCGCCGGAAGAAGTGACCTGATGCTCAGATAAGAGCTTAAATTTATTACCCTGAGAGTCTGTGCCAATGAGCTGCACGTCTGCTGGAGTGTGTTTTAGAGTGGGTGAGATTAGGACTGGCACTTTGTGGTTGTGAGTGGTTGGAAGTATTGCTGCAGCCTTTACCGGAGACGACCACCCCGGCCTCTCGCCATCCTCGAGGGCCCCTTGTCGTGGGCCACTGTTTTTTTCTTTGCCCTTAGGAGCTGCCGCTAGCCCCGGACCCTCCTTTTCTTCTGCTGCGGAGGGAGTTCGGAAAGGGAGCGCTGTGGCACCCCTTGGCAAGAGTTTTGCTTTTGGTCTCTCTCTGGTCAAAGCAGGGCCTTCTTCAAACCTTTTGGGAATCGGGTCACCGGCCCTCCCTGTGCTCTCATCGGGCTGGGAGGAGGTGGACACGGTCCGTTCCAGCTGAATTTTCGACCTCTGGGAATTTCTGGGAAGGGTCATTGCCATCCTATCCTGCTCTGGAAGCCCTGAGGACATGGAAGATGTAGAGTTTGACCTTGGGAAAGGCTTTGAAGCTTCTTCATTGCCAGTGGGTTTTCCTGCTCGTAAACCCAGCGTCTTTTTAATCAAGCGTGGCGTAAAGAAGCCGGTGATGCCCGACCACCCTCCACCAGCGCTCACACCCCCAGCAGTGCTGGGCCCAGTGCCCTCCTCGCCGTAGAAGGTCCTCTGCACAAAGCCCCCTCCGTAGCACTTGGGGGGTGCCAGGCTCGTGTCCTGCTGCGCGGGAGCGAAGGAGAACCCGTCCACGTGCTGCAAGGAAGCAACAGAGGAAAAGTTACCCGTCAGCTCGTATTTCTTATGGGGCTGGTTCTCCATCTCCCGGAAGGAACTGCTGCGCTTGGGAGGCGTGGGAGCGTTCCTCTTCTTCATGAAGGAGCTGAAGAAGCCCCCTTTCCTGTCCCTGGTGAAGGTGGTCTCTTTGGCATCCTCCAGGAGGCTGCTGGGGGACTTGTCCCTCTGCTTGCGGGGCAGTGCGGGGGACCCGCCTGCTGGCTGTGTGCTTCTGATGAAACCTGGGCAGGAGAAACAGGTGTCAGCCTGGACAATCCATTTCCATTTCCACCTCCCTGTCCTGCACTGGCTTTTACAGGCCTGGTGTATTCACCTGCCCAGGTGCTGCAGAGATAGAGTGAGGGAAGAAGCGAGCGCTTGTATTTTATATTTTCTTTACTTTTTTCCATTTCTGCACGTGACTTATCTGTTGTCTATACTGAGAAGGCCACTTTGGAGAGAGGTCAGAAAAGAGTTGCTCTTTTCTTTAAGAGGAGTGCTCCCTTCCTGTAATATTCTGCTCCTTTCCAAATACCCTAAGTATAGGAGAAAATCTCTTGCTGCATTGTTAACTTTAGCTTTGAAGCTGTCATTTTAAAAAGAGCAGTAAGACTGAATTTCAAAGAAAGAATTGAAATTTTTTTACTAAAGAAAAGTATTACTAAAAGATTTACTAAAGGAAAAGGATTTACAAAAAGAACATTGACAAAACCACAGCGTTTTCTATTTGCTAGTAAATAACTGACAGAGCAGCACAAAGCGTGCCCACGCCGTGTTGTTCTTTGTTTCTCTGGGAATTTACAGGCAGAGCACGTGGCCTCAGTGCTCCCCTGTGCCCCCTGTACCTGGTGCTGAGCTGGAGGCCGAGTGCTCCACAGAGTCCTGTGTTCCTTCAATGTTCTCCTTGTTCTCTGCCTGCTTCTTCAGCGTTCTCGTCTTGGAGGGAAGCATGGGCAAGCGGGGCAGGTAAGGAACTATGGAGGAGGACGAGGCTGTTCTTCCAAGCTCCTCTGCTACCTCTGTAAGGAGAAAAAGGGAATAGTCAAAACAGAGACCAGCAAAGGAAGAGGGGGGAAAAAAAAACCCTGCATCTTTACTGCAAACACAGACTGGCAGGAAGAGATCCATGACTGAGAAATACATAATTTATGGATTTAGTCTTTGTTCAAGTCTAGAGGTATTCAGGGTCAGATGTTTTTTGTAACGATTTCAAACTCATTCACATCTTTATAAATTCAGCCAAAAAAAGCAGTGGTAGAATCTGTACAGGGGGTCTGTTAAAGGCTGCCCAAGAGCTAAAGGCAGCACTGGATGCATTTGGCTGTTTTTAATCAAGGTGCCTCCTACTGATGCACTCCCAAAGCTGTGTCCTCCCTGCATCTGGATCTAAGCTGCTTTGCTTGAGGCAAAGCACTGCATGCCCCTAGATGAAGAAATGAAGATTGTATGTCAACAATAGGTCAACAAAAAGGAAAAGTAAACAAACAGAGAAAAAACCCCGCAAACTCCTGGCCACAGCCAGCGTGGCATTTCTGTGGCCATGGGACGTGCCTGTTATAGCTCCTCACTGGTAAAATTCCATCTGGTGTGTTTTTTCTGTAGTAGGGAAGCTGATGGACAGTTGTATGTTTAATTTAAAAATTGAGCAGAATGCTCTGACATTTCTGCTTGTCTGCTGAATAGTATCACATTCCTCCCCACTATTACCTCCTGCTAGATTATATTTCAGACTTGAGCTGCACAGATTTGCTCCTGGAAGTAGCTAAGCAGAAAATCCAGAGATTAAAGCACACTTTTTTAAAAGTGGAGGCTGGTAGAATAATATTTCATGACCTAATTGCTGCAGTCAGCAAGGGACTGTGATATGCATACATCTTTCTCTCTCTCCATCACTTACTATTCCTCACTCTTCAGCCTGGAAAATAAGTGTTTTCTTCTGATAGAGGAGACAATATTCTTTAAATCAGCTCTTTGGCATCTTAGTACTCAAATGAAATGACAATGTTCCCTGCACTGAAATGTGTCTAAAGTTTAGTCAGTATTTGTGAAACAAGTAAGAAAAGGTATTTATCCCAATTATGGCTAAAAGAATAAGGGATGGAGCTCCATTTCAACCCCACTGCCAGCAAATGAGCCCATCCATGAGACACAGCACTCTGGGGATAACCTCCAGTGCTGTTTCAGGAACAAAACAACAGCAGCTCTCACCTTCTGAGATGCTCGAGTCGTGGAACATGGTTTCAAAAGCCTGGTGGGTCTCAGCAAAGGAAGGTCGATCTGGTGGGTTCCACTTCCAGCCTGCAATGCCAGAAAGCAAAGTGTCAGGGCCTGAACAGAGAGATTAAATTTTCTTCTGTCTATGGAGATAGAAAGTAATCAGACTCTGACCTACTGTTAAACAGGCTTTAGAGTAATTCACAGGTACTGATTTATGGCAGCAGTTAGGACCTTAGTGAACCCTCACAAACAAACCATGAGAAGAAGGAACCAGTTCTAAAAATCCCAGCTCTCTGCCACAGTTTTTTCATATCTCCCTATCCCGCTTTCTGAATTTTTTGGACAAAGGACAATTCCATCTTTGCTACCCTGGCTGCTTGGACTGAAGACATCTAGCCCAGTCCCAGATAACTGAGTGTGTAAAGCTCTAGGCACCATCCTGCTCACATGCTCTTAATACTGAAATTCAGGCAGACCCTTCCAAAAGAAGGATTTGTGCACCCTGTGGGGAGAAGAGGAGGAGAGTGCCTTGATCCCAGATGGAGCTGGAAAGTTACAGGAGAGTATCACGATGAAAAGTGTATTCTGGAAGCACTGTCTGCTGGTATCACCAGAGGGTCTGGAAAGTGACTGGCATTCTGCTTGTTTTGCATTAGGATCACAGGAATTCCCAGCTTTTGGGCTTCTGTCAGTTTCCTAAAGGTTTTTTAAGCAGTAATACCCTTCATCACTCCTCACCTTTTTTGTTTCATAACTGAAGCCCACTCTGACTTTGACATGCTGAGGATCAGGTATTGCTGGAGACAGGCTATTAATTACAGAGTCCTCCCACCCTCCCAGGCTTTGTCCCCAAAAGTGGAAGAAGATACTCACATGCCCTCATCAGTTCATACACCTTGGGAGGGCACCCCTCTGGTTGCTCCATCCGATAGCCCTTTTCCAGCAGATCATACACCTGAGAGAGGTCAATGCCTGGGTATGGTGACATCCCATAGGTAGCAATTTCCCACAACAGCACCCCAAAGGCTGCAAAAGGAGGAAAACACAAAATTCCTGGTCATGAGTCTGCCCTTGTGTTGTTCCTTACTATGGGGCCTTCACTGCAGCTTGAGGCAGCATTGTTTCCTTCCAGGTATTTCAGGCCAGTCCAGGTGGAGACATCACAGGCTAAAAATGCTATTGATTCATGAAGTTCTGGCCTGGCATGTGACCGTCTTCACAAAGGTTTCTGCCCAGGCCAGAGAGCAAGTTACTGTTTGGGCTGGCAGAAGAAACCAAAATGAACAAGAAAAGGACACTGAAGGTGAGTTTTCTTACCCCACACATCTGATTTGATTGAAAAGGTGTTGTAGGCCAGGCTCTCGGGAGCTGTCCATTTGATTGGGAACTTGGCCCCAGCATGGGCTGTGTAGGTATCACCAGTCATGAGTCGACTTAAGCCAAAGTCAGCCACCTTCACCACGTGGTTTTCTCCAACTAAGCAGTTCCGTGCTGCCAGGTCCCTGTACAAAGGAACAAAGGACACCACTGCAGCAGGAGCAGGCCTTTGGAATGCAGTTTCGGGGCCCCGCTCTCCTGGATCAGGAAGTGCTCTCTGTATACAACAGGTAGAGGCAAGGGGAGCTTTGCCCTGAACAGTGTCAGAAACTGCGTGGACTTACTCGTAGGAGCAAGGAGGTAAATCAGGATTAGGATTAATTCTTTAAATTCTATTAAGTTGTCAGTAATGGCGGCTGTTACTGTGCCAAGTTTATGATCCCTGAGGACAGGATGGGATCAGCAGCTCACCACACACTGCTAACAGGTTTATGGCATGCCTTTACCTGCTTTTAACAGGTACAGATGTTGTCAGGGAGTTGGGCACAAGATTGCTTTGGAAGTCCTGGGGAGAAGGTAGAGCAAGAGAGTACTGAAGCCAATGGATAAGCCAGCGTGAATCCCAGCTGCGGAAGAAACCTCCCCAAAAGCTGGAACTCCCGGCCCATCATTCCGGTGGCCTGTTTATTATGGCAATCTGAAACTGCACCAGCTGAACGTGACTTCACCCACCTGTGGATGAAGTTCTTCTTCTCCAGGTACTCCATGGCAGAGGAGATCTGGGTGGCCATGTAGAGCAGCACAACAGCGCTGACCTCCTCGCGGTTGCACTCGCGCAGGTAGTCCAGGAGGTTCCCGTAGGGCATGTACTCCGTCACGATGTAAAACGGGGGCTCCAGCGTGCACACACCTGCCAGGGAGGAGCAGCAGCATGGGAATGAAGCTCCCCTTTCTCACCACTGCTCCTGATTTCACTGCCTTTTATTGCATTTTGTGCCGCTGAGTGTTTCTCTGGCAAAGTGAAGATTTCCATGTACAAGACCCAGATCAGTGCAGCCCAAACTCAGGGCTTCTGTCTGTTTTTCTCTCCATCCACTTTATGGATAGAGAGAAACTGTCTATGAAAGCACCACTACTCCTATCTAATATACATGAAGCAGTAGCTCTGTTCTTTGAAAGGTTACAGAATGAAAAAGGAGAATTATGAGCCCACGGTTTGCTTTTCTTCCCCTCTCCGCCTTCATAAAGCTGAAGAGTGGCCAACTGGAAGCAGGTACCTGTCAGCTGGCAAGATTTCCAGACTGAAATGTCACTACAGAGTAATGTGAAGCACTCCCATGTGCTGGGTAAGGAATCAGCACAGTGGGATGTGCTCCTAGAGCAGCATTCTCACACATTCCTGAGATGACTCCCTGCTACAGTCACTCTACAAAGCATGTAAAGGCGGAGGAGGAGGGCAACAGGATACTCTTGTCACAGCTCTGGGATCCCCCCTGCAGCTCTTGACACATTCAGGAGTAAAGCACAACAGCACTGTGCACCAGAAAGAGAAAAAATGCAGCTCTCTGATGACAAATCTCTGAGTCGCTGCTCCTGGAACCAGACAGGGCTGGCACAGACTTAATCTGTGCCCTTTTTTTAAAATGGGCACAGAACAGTTGCCATTAGTAAAAGCCTTCACATTCTTCACATTTCTCCTTTCATCCTAGGCTTGGCTCAATGGCTCTGCTCCTGAAAGCAAGGGCCAGAAATCCAGAGGCAATTAAACACAAGTAAAGGTTTAGGGTGTCTCCTTAAGAATCTCTGTGCATGTAGATTTAACAGCTACGCAAGCTATTTAATAATGATCATCATATCATGCATCTGCCAGTGAGACAACAGGGCAGAGCCAAGATGTGAAGCCTGTGGATTTTTTCCAGTCCTGAGTTGTTTGATCTCATGTACTTATTTGGTGATACACAGAGTTCCTCACAGCAGCAGCAATCTGGTGTCTTTTGCCTAATTATGGACTAATTTGTTCTCTTCAATGCAGCCTTTTCTGTAAATGTCTCTGATCTGAGAAGTATGGAGAATGGTATTTGCTGTGTTTCCAACAGAATTTTTCACTTTGAATTTCCTTACAATTTTTTTTCCTGTTCTCTCAGAAAAATAAGTCACGGAACATTATTTTGTAAATCTGATTTAACAGAGCAGAGAAGGAATCTGAACCTGATCACTGAACCCTGGAGCATGTTTAAGGCCAAGGACACAAACCAGCAGGAGGATGATATTGCAAACTTTTATGTAACAGTCGTGCCTCAACAGCAAAGTTGTCTACTAATGTAAGTGACTGTATTTGATGTTTTATTTAAAATTAGTGTCTCTTAGCTCCAATATTACATAAAGCTGTCAAAACCACAAAAACACCCCAGAACCTGACCTGATTCGTAGTTATATAAATACAGAAAAGCTGCCACTGCATTTAAACCAGGCAAGTTTCTGCCAAAATGAAAACTAAGTAAGAACATAAAGAGCAAGGCATTTCACTGACCTAACAACTGCACCAGATTTGGGTGCTTGATCTCCTTCATCACAGCAGCTTCTTTCAAGAACTCTTCCACCTCCATGGTATCTTCCTAGATAGACAGAGAGGCAAAAGAAGGAACATTTATCTTCATGACCAAGGTCTGGTTGACACCACACATCCAGGTTGAATATAAACTATGGCATCTTTGTTCTGCTGTTTTGGCTTTCACCAAAGCAAACTGTAACAGCCCTGAACAGCTGCCTGGCTGTCCTGCAGACCCATCTGCAGCACCCTGGCAGGGCCAGGCTTGCTCCTTTGGTAGCTGTCGTGGCTGGTGAGAGGAAGACTCTCAGGACCACTGACTTGGTTCCTCTGTATAGCTATAAAAATCAAGTTACTCAGGGGGCACTTAGAATTGCAGTTGTTAATGTTGAAACAAACACAAGATTTTGAAAAGGAAGAGAAATAGAGAAGCTGAATTTTTTCAGGAGTAGAGGACAGCTCGTAGAAGGTATTTTCTACACCTTTGATTTCTTAAAGCCTCCACAGCTCCTCTGGTGGAAGGGAAGTTGGGTTTGTAACCATTTCTACTGGTCTGACTTGGACATGCAGCTCCTGCTGGGCCGAAATTCCAATTTGTTGCTAAGCCACGTGCACTGGTGTGAGTTTGAGGGGGTCACTTTGATCTGCAAAGCTGCTCCCAAGCACGGGTTTTATGCAGATCAGCACGCTCCATTTTCTGATGTTCGTATCATGAGGTGCAGTTGAGAACATTACAATTTCCTTACTCATGTCATAAAATGGTGACCATATGAACAGTGCCCAAAATCTGAAAACTCACCTTCAATGTTTTCACAGCCACTGTGAGATTGTATTTCTTCCAGACCCCCACGTAGACCTCTCCATACTGCCCTCCCCCGAGCTTGTGCTTCATGGTGATGTCGGTGCGCTCCATCTCCCACTTGTCATGGATGGGGGACACTCCATACACGGTGGGCTTATTGCACTTGGGTGCTGGGTAGTGCAGGGTTGTCACCAGGCCATCTGCCACCGTCGAGTGATGGTGCACCAGCTCTGCCAGGGTGCTGAAACGGCTTTCTGCTGTCACATAGACCTGTTAAGCAAGAAACAGGAACCTGCTGAAATGAAGGCAGCTGGAAGTTTTCAGTAGCATTGGAAAACAGGTACAAACATTCTAATGGCTTTTTTAAAAATCAGAAAGCCAGGATTTTAGAATATTTGTTCTCTTCTTGTTAGGCAAATAACGATTCATCTGTGGGATTTTTACCTGCAGAAAGCAACTACATGTAAGCCATCACTTAGGAGCTGTGCTGTCTCCTGCCTTGTGCTTTACAGGACTAGAAACTGGAATTCTTAGCTCTCTCAACACAATACACCACTACTTGATCTTGGTTAAAAATCAACTTACCAAAGCTCTGCTGCTTCTAAGGGGATCAGTGGGAGGCTATCACCACCTCCAACTACAGCTGCCTCGCTACCCAGCTGCTTTCAGCCCAGACAAGAACTGTCTGCACTTCTCCCAGAGAGCTGTTCGGGGAGCTACCACCAAACCCTTGGCACACGCCTTCTTTTATATTAACACTGGATCTGCAACTTGACATTCTGCACCACCTCTTAACTAATACCTTCACGTCCTCTCCCCACAGCATTGTGCAGAGGTCCTTACCTTCCCATCCGAGGTGGTGTTGATCCTGTAGTGGTAAACACGTCCTTCGTACCTGAGCGAGATGGAGAGCTGCCCCGGGCTGCTCTCGCTTTCCCGGACCAGGAAGCTGCCATTGATGAGGCTGCTCAGCAGGTACTCTGCTGCACTGCGGGACACCGGCCCGTGGTACCACGAGTGCTTCTCCAGGCTGTTCACCGGAGTGATGTAGTTGCTTGGTACCCAGCCCTGCCCGTTCTTCGAACGTACCTCGCTCCATTCACCATTCTGGTTGTAACCCAGGACTCGCAACTTCTCACCTGTGACCAGAAAGAAAAAAAAACAAAATAAGCACAGTGGAAGTTGTTGTGTCACCTTGAGGGAGAAACTCGGTATCAGTGGAGCCTGGGTTGGTAGCTTAACAATAGAAATCATCTTATAATTAAACTGCTACATATAAAGTATTTATGAAGCAAAGGCTCAGACAGAATACCTGGGATACTGTTCCCTGATTTAGTGCAGTGAGATGAACTCAATAAGTTTCTTGTACTTCAGCTTATTAGACTAGGAAGGCTTTATTTTCTTGGAGGGATGAGGTTTGTTTCCTTGAAGCTTTAAATGACATATGATTGAACAATTCTGACCCATGTACTGACCAAAATCAGAAAGTGTCTGTGCAAGCTTAATTCCTGATTCTGCCCCCAGCTGAAATTACCGAGTTCTGTTACCATCTAGAACGTACCCATTTCCCTCTGCCCTCCCTACAGCAGGTATCTCACAGGGCCAGTGACGTGGGGAGCCTGGCACAGGAGTGGCCTGGACTGTGCCTGTTCCAGCAGAACTGCCCGGCAGGTGTCCCTCCAGCACCACGAGGGACAGACTGCCTGCTTCCCACCACCTTCTCTGAGGGCAGTATTCCCATTCTCTAAGTGCACTATTCCCATTCCTATCCAGGCAAGGACTCCTCTTTGCTGATTTCTGCTGCTAAGCTTTCAAGCCCACAGCGGCTCTGCGCTCCCAGCCTTACCTTTGGTGATGCTGAGTGTGTTGTCACCACTTGCTACAAAATCATAAAGTGCAACAAAGAGATTGGGATCGCTCTCGGTGGCTCCGAGCAGGTTCTCCTTGGAGCTCCATCTGATGGCTTCGTTCAGTGCCTGGGGCTCGACGTCGCAACCGAAGGGGCGGTGCAGGGCCTCTGGGGAGAGCACAGGAGGGGCAATCACTCTGTGTACAATTCTAACTATGGAAGCAGGGAACATCCTGAGTTGGAAGGGACCCACAAAGATCATGGAGTCTGGAGAAGGTGATTTAACTGCTATAAGCCAAGTAGCAAGCTATGGATATAAAATTTCTATTTAATATTTATTATATTATATATACTTTTATTTATCTACACCTCTATTGGAAATTATTTAGGCATTCACAGATTAAAAATAGGTGCACAATTAACAGCACTTTTTAAAATTACATGAAGTGGTGAAGGAAACCTTTCAACTACAAAATGTTAAGTTTTGTCCTTATTGTTTCTGTGATGGACATAGCCGGGATCTGAAATGAACCTTACAAATACAGGTAAGAGAGAATTATGACACAAATGACATGCATAAGTTGGGATAGTAACTGGTTCAGTATTAACAGGAACGACAGTGATTTGTAATACATTTCAAGACTGTGTAAACAGAGGTGGAAAACTGACAGGGACAGAAGGCAGTACGGGTGATGCTGGGTATTTAGCAGCAGCATTTCTGTTTTGCTGCTTCAAAGGACAACTGATGCAAACTTGTGACTACAAGGGAGTGAGGGGGGGAATCAGACATGTTTTAGCAACCAAAGAAAAAAGTCCCTACAGTTCCTGTGATGATGAAAACCAATCTAAATCCACAGGGTTTTAGGAAGAACTGTGGTAAGAAGCAAAACTGTGAACACTTCATGGTAGTGCTTTGTCAAGACAATCACTGGCTTTCTAACTCATGGGGAGGTTTTCCAGGAACATGTAGTAGAGTAAATCTCAATATTAAGACAAGAAAAAGAGTGATGATGTTGTTTCATGCATGGGGGCTGTTCAAGGGAACAAAAAACATATGGAGGTGTAAAGTTATATACTTTTTCTCTTATGGCACAGACCTAAGTCCCTGTCCCAGTATCTATTTCTGAATTCTCTAGTTGAACTTACTTAGAGAAATGTACACTGTAAAGAAATTTCATTAAATGCACTAAACATAAAAGGTTCTGTCTAGAAAAATCTGAGGCTTTCTTTGCTTTACAGTCATGGGTTTGGCCCATTTCTGAGGGGCTGAGAAGTCAGGCCTGGGATGTTTTTAAAGCAGACACTGCCAGAGAATGTGTGTTTGGCTACACCTACCCCCTTTCCCACAGGTCCCTGAGATTAACACTCATGAGCAAGAGCTGGGCTATAAGGCACTTGAAAAGGGAACAAACAGCTCAAATGCAGCACAGGACAGGAAAACTGTGAAGTCAGTGAGACACAAAACAGGAAGAAGCCCGTGCCATATAACAGGCACAGTAATATGCCAAATCTGTGTCACAGGACAGAGCTCAAGCCTGGAAAATGAGGACTAAGGGGGGTTTCCAGCCTATAACAAAATTTCTTAACTGTATTGTAGCTATTAGAGAAAGTAAGTGGTTGAGGTTTGTCTGTTGCCATTTTGATCGTAGCTAAGTGGCTTTTGACTGCATTTCTGGTAATTGTTCAGAGTTCTACTGCTTGCATAACCTGTTCATCTTGCAATGACTTAATAACCTAAAAGTAGCCTTCTGTCAAGGTTCTCCTAGCACAAAAAGAAGAGACTACAGACTAAAGCACCAAAATGTCAGTTCCTTGATTGCACTGCCTGCAGATGCAATATTTACATACACCTCTTATTCCTAACTCTCAACTGCAATTAGTTTTATAAGATATTAACCCATCAGACTGGATGCTGTCATGGAAAATAAGAAATCCCAATGCTCAGCCACCTACACTACAGCACGGCTGCCAACATCCCACTGTATTTTCTTGGGGCTGGATGTGTGCATACTAAGCTTCATGAAAGAACACCAGTTCCTAAATCCAGCTCTCTGTATGGAGTAAAAATATGTATTTAATTAAATAATACATTCTTTATGCTCCTACAGTGACTTGTGTTATGAGTGTTTCAATGCTTTAAGCAAAGTCAAATGTGCTGTATGAGGACCCTGACTTACACCTCTCTGCTAGAAAGCAAACAGAAAAGTAGGCAGTTTCCAAAAAATACCCAGTCTTTTAGCTCCAAAATACCTTAACAGTGTTAATTATCTTCTTACTTTCAATTATGTATCTGCCAACCAGTGAAAAGCTTCAAACAAATATATAACATTTATTCTAAGTCAAAGCATCCTGCAAGTTTCTTTCTCCAGCCAGAAGAGCTCATGCACTGACCACCCAAGCCCTGCTCCACAGACAGCATGGAGTTAATCCATGTTTGTCCATGCACCATGGGTAGCCTGAAGCAGCCCAGCTCCAGAGCTGCTGCAGCAAGCCCTGTGCCCAGCTGAGCCCACTGCAGGCAAGGCAAAGCCAGCAGAAATGCCACCTGCTCAGCACCAAGAGTTCTGCCCACATGGAAAAGCGCGTGGGGCTGTGCTGGACTGGCAGCAGGGAGTCAAAACAGGTGTGGGACTCCTACCACTTTCTTGGGAATGCCTGGGAGGCTGGCACATGTTCTTAACAACCACTTGATGTACAAAAAAGCCAACAGAAGTTAATGTTTGATGAGAAGCCTCAATCACTTAGCTAAAGTGCTTACCTAAAAATCACATTACCTAAAAATCAAATGCTTTTAAGAGTTCACGTCTCACTAACTTCCTTCACTTTCATGTTTAAGTGACTTGAATGCTTAAATAACTGTAAAGGTTACCCAACACCTAAAGGGTTTTTTACCAGGATACAAAAATATTTCTTGCAGGTTATAATTCCATAACAGCCCACGCTGTTTCACACGGTGTGGGATCTACACCATCTATCACAGAAGTGAAACTTGATCATCACAGAGATAACCAAAGCATGTCACCAGCGGTGCCCCTCCAGCTGAACAGTTTGCAGGCTCTGTCCACACCAAAAGTCAGGAAATGAGCTGGGAAATTCCGTTTTATATCAGCTCCTTTTCAAGGCCAACCATAAATCTTATATTATCACTTTCATTTCCTATGCAATGGAAAACTTACATCATCACTTAGTGAACAAGTAATACACAGTCACACAAGGAGGTTATGCTTCATCCATCTCCTTCCCTTCCTTTATTCCCACAATACAATTTGTTTCTCTCCGGATATGAATGCTTTCCTATCCAGCCACCCTGTAAGGGGTGTTTTGTCCCCCACCCTTGCTGCCAACACTCCAATTACCACTCTCTTTGGTCTCAGAAGGTAAGTAAGCTAAATTTTAAATTTCAGAGTCACATTAAGTGCTGAAGTGATCTCTATTTCTGAAATACTATGTACCTGCTTGTAGAAAAGAAGCATTTCACTAATCCTAAAATCCCAACAAAAGCTGGCAATCTTACACCTGCCTGTGGCTGGTGTCGTACTACAAGACAAAGACAGACTTGAAAGGACCTCATCCTCCTTGAAGCAATTGGAAAAACACAGGAAAGGGACAGGAGAGGATTAGAGCCCCGAGCATCCTACCTGTGAAGCGCACGCCGGGCTCGGGCTCGGAGGCGCCCTCGATCAGGCAGCAGAGCAGTGTGCCCTCCTTGCCATAGCTGCTGGATTGGAACAGGACTGTCCCCACACTCATGCTGTGCTTCCCAGAGAGCAAAGAGGCTGCTTGGCACCACGAGTCCTGGGCTGAGCACAAAGCCTTCACACACAGCAATCGCTGCTGGCAAGGCCAGGGGCCAAGAGAAGGAAGCGCTGCCGGGCGGGCAAAGCAGAGACTGGGAAAATCAGGCCCTGGGCTAACTGGTTATTGACTGGATGGGAGGGTGGAGCTTCCCAGGCACTGCTGAACACGCAGAGCATGTGGGGACTGGACTGCAAGTTGAAACAACTTTGAGATCAGCTATAGAGACAGAGTTTTGTTCCACTACGAGTTAGGTAACAAAGTGTTTGGGAAGAAAGCAAACAGTTTCCTTGGAGAAATTCCTTTGCACAAATTACAAAACAGATCACCCATTAAGGGGACCGCCCAGATTGATTCACTTTTCCACTCCACATACCACTGCTGGAGCACTAGTCACAGGAATCAACAGGAAAGGCTGTTGGTGAAAATCCACATCTCAGAGAGGTACAAACACTGAGCACGTGAAAGCTCTTGGACATGTCAGGAATTCAGAAATACACAGAAAGCAGGGCCAGCACAGTGCATCCAGTCTGAGCTGCACATTTGCTGACATAGTAACACTCAAGACAGCTTTCCACACGGGCCCCATTAAATTACCTCTCAAAACCCCCAGATTTGTTGATGAATTCTTTAAAAGCCCTGGTTTTCTACTAGAGGTGCCTTGTGGTAGGACAGGCTCCTCCTGTCAGGTGGCCATGGAAGGGTTAACAAACCAGCACTTACTGTGGCAGCCTCACACCTGGGAGGGTGGTGGGCCTGCAGAGGGGTATAAAAGGGATCAGGGAAAGGGAAGTCCATGGTTTAGGCCTTCGTAGGGGGAGAGGAGTTGCTGCAGTCCCGTGAGGCAAGAAAGCAGCACTTCCATGATCTGTGAACTTCACCAGAGAGGGGCAGCTGCACTGTGGGATGATGATTCAAACCAGGCTAAAGGTAAGCAACTGGGTTTATTCAAAATGTTTGTGTTTTGTAAGGCTGTGAATGTAGAAAAAGAGTATATAGAACTGTGGAGATGCTGTGATGATATATGGCTATGTGATATAGTTCCCATATGGCTTCTGATAGGAGTCATTTTGCCTGCAAGCAACACCTGACATTTGTGGAAAACTAACTAGGCAAAGAATTCACTTAGGACACCTGAATACTGTTGTTCCTAAAGTTCTGACGAGGGGGTGACCTCTTTTCTTCCTCTTCCAAAGCCAGGCTCAGTGAATCCTGTAGAATGCTGCCCAGTGGTCAGAGGTTGAGATGCCTTTACTTGTGAGCTTCTGGGCTTTCTCTCTTTTCCTCTTTGTTTTGCTTTTTGCAGTTTACTGTTTTCTCAGCTTGCATTTGCTCTAAGTACTCTGAATTACACTGGCATTTGTACTAAGCTTAGCATATCTGTTACTACACAAAGAATAATCAGAATTTGTGGAGAAAGCCAGCACAGCTTCAGAAAGACATGGATAAGCTTTAGGACAATCACTCTTACCTAAAATGGTACCAGGAAAGGGCAAGCTATGTATGGATTTGTGGCTAGATTAGTCTCAGCTGTGACAGTTACTAACCTTAGCTAAAATAACACATTTACTTCTTAGTTAAAGTACAAGGGATGAATAATTGGTATTTTGAACAAAGAAGGATTAGCAGGAAGTTAAGTTGGATTAATAATGTATCTTGCACATATCCCTACTTACCCCATCAATATTAGCCTCTGTCAGAAGAGTCTGTAGCCAAAGCCTAACGGCTGGCAGGTGTGTTAAGAGCTCCTGATGGGAATCATGTAGTTGCCAGCACTGGCATTATGGGTGAGAAACATTTTGGCTCCTGCAACAGAGTAATTTTGTGCCTGCACTCTTTCCAGGCACCCTCCTGAAGGTGCTCTCCAGTAGAAAGGACACGGAGTGCATAGCAGTTCATAAGGTCCTGCCAAATGCACCCAGCCAGAATAAAATCAAGCATCTTTCTGGCTTCCAGATGAGCATTATCTCTCTTTAAACTGATTTTCCTAGATAGTTATTTCACACTGCAGGCCATCACTTTGACATCTGCGTCCACCACATCTGCATCCTGTTCCTGTGCCCTTCACAGTAAGTGTATGACATAAAATCTTAATTCTGGTACACTCAGCTTCCTCAGTGGAAGAATCCACCTTCCAGGCACAGCAGTTCTTCCAGGCTCTTTACCCTATTCCCTGTGGTGCCCTTCAAAGCTGTTTCCTGAGAGTGGTTACTCTTCCTGTACAACTTAAGTCATCCATTTAGAAGCATTTTTTGAGTTCTTCCAGCAGTGGGGAAAAGTTGAATAAAAGGCCATCTTGCTGACTGTGCTACTTTGTAATGTATAGTTTGGGGAGCTTCTAAAAAACTTGCTATACTCTGAATTTCAATGTCTCTTAATCAGAGAAAGGAATGTGTTAATGAAAGTACAGCCCTGAAATTGATTTGGTGCTGTTGGCCATAGGCCAAAGTGACTGCTTTGTCAATGGAAGGAGAGAGACAAGGAGGTTTATAGGGTAAATACTGGTTATTGCATAAAGTCTTAATCTGAGGCATTGGTGTTTTGCAACAAAACCCACAGGGTGTAGATTTGCGTGTATTTTTTCACATAGGGACAGCTCAAATACAAAGCCACTGAGATCCTTGCATATCTCACTTTATTTTAAGGACTCAAGATTGAAAATAAACACCAATAAATTACCTATGATGCAGTTTTACAGAGAGACTCATTTTATTTGCTTGCTTTTAAGACTACCAAAGAACAGGCATTGGTCATCAGCTCATGGAAAGTAGACCATCAAGTACTTAATGAGTGCTGGTATAATTGGTATTTTCCACTGCACCTTCAAAAGATACATCACATTACACCACTGGACCTTCAGATCTTTAACTGGCTTCTTAGTGGGAGGATTTCTGCCTTAATGAATACAAGGAAACAAAACTGATAACACAGCAGCAAGTGGGTTTCCTATTTTGCTGACACGATTGGAACAGTATCAAGTTCTACAGCAGCTTTGTTTCTGAAGCCAAGTCCCAGTGCTTCCTGCTAACCAAAAATACTCAAGACAAGCTACACACTGAAAAGCTACCAGTGCTGAACAGGCCAAGTTTCTGCTGTCTAATAATGTGGTAGTATTGAAGCAGACCTATGAACTTCCTTTACCCTGTGACAGACTGCAGCCTTTACCTAAGTGGACCACCTAGTCTTTCTGCTGACATCCATGTGGCCAGGAAAAACACCAGTTTAGAGGTGTCAGACAGCTCACATATGGCTTTGGGAAAATGCAGGCACTAACTAAATGCTATTCCTAGGTGTTCCCCTCCTGCAAGCAACCAGACTCTTAATAACGTGGTTTGCTAGAGCCAAGCACAGACCCATAGTTAGTCCTTGGGCCTCCCACAGAGTGGGGCAAGGTTTAAGTATTGTAAACAACCCACTGCGGAAAGCCAAGAAATACAGCTCCAAGCCAAGAACTTGGGATGGGCAAGGAGTAGGTTTCTATTTATGGTACCAGGGTGGGAGAGACATAAGGGAGGAGACTTTAGAGTCAGTGACAAAATTGCATCATGAACAGCTCACATCATATAAATGGAAATATGTCAAGCTGGCAGCACTGTCATGCCTCAATTATCAAAATATATCTGACACAGATAAAAGTGATATTTGGTTCCAGAGTGAGAAATAAATGGAGAAAGAGCTCTCCATATACTTCATCTCTTGCAAACAGATTAATTTTGCAACATGATGAAGTGCTGAAGTGATACAGGGGTTAAAGTGGTGGGTCTTTGCCTAGAAGAGGGGCTTCTTGGATAGCTTGATATAAAAATCCACGGGAAGACAAGGTTTGGGGTTTTGTTGTTACTGAATTCTAATAGGTAAAAGGAGAGAGACAAATTTATCTCAATTGATTTAGTTCCACCAGTGTATGAAGAATTCAAGACCTTGTCTATCTGCCTGATGATTACAAGGGGCTAACTGTGTTAAGATTTTAGACAAACTGCCTGTCTTCTGCTTCCCTGGAACCACTTATCCTCTCCCTCTGTTATTAATGCAGTCAAACAGAGGTGTCCCTCAGCCCATTTCTTTGCTCAGATGTCAGTGACACATTCTCCCATTATCAACACAATGCAGTGCTTTCCTATTTCTTCCTCAACTAATTTCTGGTGAAGTAGCTTTCTGTTGCAGAATCTAGTATGAAATAAATCAAGTTAAAACTCCCAAGACTTCATTTGAAAATCTTCATTCCTTGAAACCAAGATGCATAAATTTTTTCACAGATCAAAGTATAGGCTGTGACTGAACCACCTACAGAAGCATTTGGTAGCTCTGCTGTTTTAAGAGAGAATTTCGAAGTAGATGAAGCACTGATCATGTTCAGTGCAATACTGTTAACCAAACAGTCTGGCTCTCATCACCACCAAGATTTTCACAGATCTCTGTTAGGAAAGAAATTCTTAGGTAAGTGCAGCCAGCAAAATGATGCAGGGGTTTAGATGCATTTAAAAAACACTTTAGGGTGAGGAACCCATGTGAGCATAGGAGAGCTGGACCTAACAGCTGCTGAAAGGTACAACAGATGTATCTTGCCACAGGTACTGGGAATGGTCAGAAGCACCAGACCAGACACAGTTCAAGTCTGACTTCTTTAAATGGGCCTCTGGGTGAGGAACCAAAACCCAACAGCACAATAGATAAGGAAAAAAACCCGTTTCCTTTACTGAAGAGAGATTTTAAGGTAATTAAAATTAAATACAAAGAGGTTTTTAGAACAAAAAACTACAAATGTAACTCTTTTGCAAAATCCTGAATAGGTATCAGAGTGTGTGTTCCCTTCATTCCCAAGGATTTGCTCAGCTCCTATAGAGTCAGTCAGCTTTGCAACTGCAAGAGTCCAGAAACAAGCAGAGACCAGAATGCTCTGTATCACATACCTCCTTCCATTGAGTACTGAAGCTCCAACCTCTCTTCCTCTGAATGCTGCCCACAGTGGACAGCAACTACTCCCACAGTGTCAGCTTTAGGGGAAGGAGGGCTATGAAAGGACACTGATTTTGAAGTTAACTGGCAAACTGTAGATCAAAAGTCTGCCTGACATTCCTCCTCTGCCCTGGCAAGTTCCAGTAAACCTCTCCAGTGAGAAGGGTGAGGAGGATTAGGTCACCCAGTCCTGCTCCAGGAAAGGTGGGATGGCCAAATATATGACAGCTTACAGCAAGTCATTTAGCACTTTTTTAAATCAGTACCTTGGCAGAGAAGTTGCTTAATGGGGATTACACTTCACTGCAACAGAATTCCTGGGGAGTTGCTACTACTGGCCACATCAAAGCCAGATATTATCTACTTCTAAGCAAATCAAATGGGTACTTATTTACTCTCAGTGTAACACAAACACTTGAAGTAAGAGCTCTTCCACAAAAAGGCTGCTTGAGAAATCCCGGCTCAGCCGATCCCTGAAGAAGCCAGAAATACCCACACTCACGAAGTCTAGCTGCAGAGAGGTTCATTTTGCAGGTGTAAAGCACTAACTGATCAGACCTTTGAGTTAACATGATATAAATGTCCAGGCTCCTTTCCCAGTGACATAATTACATCTCATTAGAAGCCTTACAGTATTAGGTACTCTCCTTAGACTCAGCACTTGGATCAATAACCACATTAAACTGTTTCTCAGCTGGCTTTTTGAAATGTATTTTAAGCCATTTTAGTTAGAGGGAAAACTTGGAAGAAGAGGGTAGAGATTTAACTCACTGACTTGTAATCTCAGGAGAGACAGAAAATGTCAATTTAACAGCCCAAATTTGAATTGATGTCACATCTTGAGGCCCAAGTATTTTTGCAAGTGCCTTGGACAGGCAGCACTGCTTACCTTGTGGAGGATATTCGGAGGGCAGAGCTCCCCAGGTGAGCTGGTACAGCTTCAGTTTCCAGTACATGAGTTTAATTTTTTAATGGAATCCCAAAACTCTTGTTAGCACAGATGCGATTTCTCAGTTCCATCCACCCACACCGAATATGCCAAGGCTACACAGTACTTCTGCTTTAAAAAAAAATTCTCCAGCTAAAAATAAATCACAAAACCATCAACCTCGTTTGTCAGCAACCAATCTGCTGTTCAAACCATCGTCCACAGCCATTTTCTTCTCTTGAACAAAGAAGGGGGTTCCTTTTTAGAATATTTACTTCATTTGACTAAAATACCCTTGTGATCTTGCCTCCTTTGAAATACATTTGTCTTAGAAAACAAACAAGCGTTTCCTTTCCTCCAAGAAAAGCTGAGCTTTAGCGTGAATACTTGCCCAAAAATTGCATGCCGTGTTGTGAACTTCAGAACCAGGGAAAACTCCTAAAGTGGAAAGCCCCTGACATCCAGCTGAGCCCTGGCTGAGGGAGTTTTTGTTGTCCTGCTCCTTCTCAGCCCTCTGAGGGCTGATTTCCTTTGAGGGGGGGCAGTGGGAATGTGAAGTCAGAGGAACAAATCCATGGCACTAAACTTAGCTCTGGCTGCGGGCACGCTTCCTGTTGGTGAAAGCCAGACACTTGTCACTGGCTCCACCAAGCAGACAAGGGGCTCCATTCAGCAGCACCAGCCCAGCAGCTGCTCAGTGAGCAGGGTAACTCGAGCCCCAGCCCCTCTCCAGAGGGAGAATTCCGAGCCCAGCGCTCTCAGGCTGTGTCACCACATTTGCTTTTCCAAATCTAACTGCAGCGTCTGGCCCTCTGAACATTTCTGAATTCAGTATTAAGTCAAGAATGTAATCACTGAAACAATGTCTTTGGAAAATCCTTTCTGGGTTATGGCAGAATTAATTAACGGCTTTGAAGGAAAAAAAAAAGCCACTGTAAGGCTGAGCAGGTTCAGTACTCCTAAAAGTACTTAAAGCTACAAAAAGGTCACTGTTTGACTTGCTGATGTAGAAATAAAATCGGTTTCATTACAAAGAAAGATAACAGTAAGTGAATAGATGAAATTGTGAATAAGTTAAGTGGAGCTGGGTTGAAAATGTTTATATAATTTAGTATGTTTGTAATGGATATTATTCAGTACATCAGATATTTTAAGACAGAATAATAGAAAAATGTTTTTTCTATTAGAAACTTTAGAAAAGTTGGGGGGTTTTTTAATTACTTCAAGAGAGATAAGACTAGCCAATGCATTAAACTTGATAGAATTTGCTGCAGCTAAGACACAAATACACACTTTATCTGTCTGCTACTCAAGATGCTTTAACTACAGCAAAGTTGTGGTTATCTTTTAGGGAGTACAGCACTTTTTGATTGTTAACATCAAAACTATAGAACATTTAAAGGAAGTATGACAGGAAAAAGTCAGATTTAGCAGAACACTCAGGAATGTCAAATGCAAGTCAGCCAGCTGACAACTGGGACTCACCAGGCACACAACAACCACTGTCCTGGGTCACTTACAGCCCAGCATCCTGCCTGGGAAAAGGGTAATAATATTATTCCAGAATACTTTCCAAGCCTCCAACATGTTGTAGCTCGAGGTGTAAACAAAATTCTGCTGCCACAGTAGCAGGGGCTCACAGCACCTTGTAGAACAAAGAACAGACTCTGCTTCTGGACAGGACATCTCCTAATTTCATTTGATGATCCTCAGTCTCCACAAGGCAAATCCCAAATGATCAGTACCTGTAGGTACTTTTTCTGCTACTTGTGATTTTTTTTTTTTTTATAAGCCTTTAGCTCATCCTACCTCAGCCATCTCTCCTCCAGGCTCAAGAGCTTCTCTCAGGTCTGACGTTGTTGCCTTTGGGCGTTTTCAACCATTCCTCCTTTGGGTTTTTCTAGCTCTACCACACACCTCCCCAGACAACCAGATCAGAATTACATGCAGGATTCAAACCATAGCTTAGTACAGTGGCAGAACTACATGTATTTCTATTCCTAATGCTCTGCTTTTTGGATTATAATTCTAAATGTCATCACAATATGCCTTATTACAGCTCAGAGATTGATTCCTGTTGTTACAGGGAGCAGCTCAGAACTTAATATCTCACATGCAAAGGCAGAACCATTTTCTTCTGTGTCCCACCTTCTACATGTTCACACTCAATCCTGTTCTGCTTCTTCAACCTGCAAGCAGGTTTACCATTTGCTTTCTTCTTCACATCATTTGTCATAGCTGCTTTTAATTAAAAAAAAAAATTGAATTTAAGGAAAGTTAGAAAGCTGAGTGAAAGACTTTGTTCCTGTTTGAGAGTTGCTTCATTTCTAGACCCTATTCACTCAAAAGATTGAGGTCTTCTAACGAGCTGTATACTACAAGCAGTGGTTAGTAGTGTATGGTCTGGTTAAGCCAGCAGATATTGCTATCCTAAGGTGAGGAGCACTTTAAAAAAAGAAAAAAAAGGATAAAAATTACCTTGCAAAGGAAACTAGAAGACTGCTAAACTAGAAGACTGGTTAAAGAAAGTATCATTTCCTCAAGGGAGAAATAACCTAGGAGGAGGAAAACTTGACTGTGCCTGGATGCCAACAGAGCAAAAACATCCTGCAGATGATGGTTTTTCTACTAATTTGTTTTCAGAGCAGTAAAGAAAAGCAAACAAAGTATAACAGTGTGGAAATGAGTGACTTAATTCCCCAGCCACATTAGGCCACATCATTTGCCTAGGTTCATGACTGCCATTTCAAAAAAAGCAGAAATTGCATAGAAAATGCTCAGACTAACCTTCAATTTGGCTAGCAAGATCAGGCTAGCAAAGACAGAATCTGGTCTACAGAAAAACAAACATCATAAGGGAGGTAGCTACAATTTCAGATTTATCTAACAATTTCTCAAAAGACAAATCCCCAAAAGAGCTGAGATCTGTTGCCAATTTACAATACTAAGCTGAATACTAATGGTTTGTTTTTCTATACCACTGCCAACATCCCCCCCTTGTGCTGAGGAAATATGAGAGAAGAAAACAGTTGTTTGGATTTATTTAGGATCATAACGGGCTGTGAGACAATATTAACTAAATGAAATCCTATTTTATTGATTTGGCACCACAACAACATCTGCTATTCACCTGGAATAAGAAGAGGCAGACAGTGTGAAGTATATTAAGAGTAAGGCTTTTCAAGACTGGATTATGAACTGTAATTTAAGCACATGCAAAGATTAACAATGATGGGGAAGGGACCAAAGCTGCTTCACCCCCTCAAAATGCAGGTACTCTAAACCCAAAACCTAGACAAGTGTTGTTTGGGAGTAGTCAGTGATGAGAGTGAGATCAATAGAATGCTACTCCCCTGATTTTAGCCAAATCTATTCCTCTTTTGTTCTGGTTTTTCATCTGCTGCTTGGAGGTTTTGGAATAGAAATGCAAAAATGACAAGGAAAGTATCTGCTGCGTGCTAGCACATATCCAGCAGCTAGAAAAAGCAAAAACCATTTCATTTCTATCACTTGCTTGCCACCCAATTACTTGACTAATTTTTCCTGCGCAGAGAATAAAACAACAGCTCAGTGTTGACACGCTCAGGGAACAGAACCCACTGGTGGTTATTTCAGGAGCTTTCCTCCCACTCAACACCAGCATAGCTGTCTGAGACATCTCCCCTGCTGCCAGGACGAGTGGTAGGACTGAGATGCTCAGAGGATTGGTCAGGGTATTGTCAGCTACTTTTAACTGGGGCCACTCAGCCTCTGCGACAGCTCCTGCCTTTGGGTGCCACCTCCCCCAGTGCTTAATTTAGTGTATTTACTAGATGTATTCTGGGGGAGGAAGGAAGAGGGAAAGGGCTGGAAATTCCCAGTGGGAGGTGTAACACTGCGGCTCGCTCAGCAGTTCGTTTCCTCTCACTCTGGAAAGCACTGGTTAGTTCCTAAACTGCATCCATCCACAACATCACTTTGTGTGGATTTTACTGGGCATAGTAAGATGCTTTTCCAGAGCCAATAAAAGGCTCTGACAAAAGGACTTTGCTACATTTGGTTTCATGGCAAGGCTTTTGCCAGTTGTGCCATACAGCTGGCCCCAGGGAGCTATGTAAGACTGCTTCACGAAGGAGGGTTGTTCTATGAAATGTCAATTTTGAACTGAAATTGAGACCAAAGTCTGGCTGTGTCAGCTTGCAGCATCCCCACGTCTCTTGGTCTGAAAGGCCAAGAAAGGTCCCTTTCTCTTGTTCAGTTAAGATATTTTCTTTTTTCTAATTCGACAGAGTTCCACCTCATTCCTTCTTCCTCCCACTTCACAGAAAAACATTCCCAGTTGTTGCTGGCCTATATTGGCTGTCAGACAGCTGACTGCTTGGATTACACAGGGCTGTATTGTATCCCTGCAGGAACCAGCCACACAAAGTGCCTCCTTTGGGATCAGGGCTCACTACTGGGCTGTACCAGCACACCAGGTGCTGTCTTGAAGTTGGAAATCCCAAGACAACAGGCAGTCCTCCACATTCTCCTCTCAAAACATTCTCTCTTGAGCCTCTCAAAGTACAAACCTATTCCAAATCAGCTACCCAAGCAACCAAAACTCACAGGGAACTTGTACTCACTCTGACTCAGCCTCTTACAGCAAAGGGATCCTGTCTTCTGTCTTTTTCCATTTAATTTGGAAATTAAAGCCACTCCAAAGCTTTTGGCAGCTTGGGAGTTCCTTCAGTTTCATTTCTACTATTAACAGCAGTTACCTATGGCAATAATCCTGTGTTTGGAAGACATTTAAATGACCCTAGCTGTCCTCAGTACAGTAGTTAGAAAGAAGAACATTTACCACCCCATGCAGATCCTGTTTCCAGCCAAGGGCTTCTCTATCCCATCGTTATGGACACCCCTTATTTACTACAACACAGTCAGTCACTGCCAGCCTCTGGAGATGCCACTAAACCTGCCTTCCAGGGCATTTCTCTCTCGGAAATGTTACTTAACTTGCAAATTTCTTTGGAAAAAGTACCCTTGAGGCAAACTACAAGACATGCCTCAGCCCAGGAGCTGCTCCTTGGCAAGCCATGGAGCATCCAGAGGCAGATCCCATTAACTCCTGACTGAAAGCTGCTGTGCTTGAGATGTTAAATGAGTTTTCAGCTTGGAAGGACTTTACAGAATCAGGAGCTAATTAATATTTGACAGTTATTTCAAGGGTCTTTAGAATTAATGACATGTTTCCTGCTCATCTACATCGCTGCCAGAAACTGTCTTCTCACTCCTTTCAAGCTACTTTAAGCACTTAAAAGTCAGTATAACAGAGCTGCTGCTTAGAGGTAACCTGGATAGGTTATAGAGCTGAGCAAGTGCCAAAACAGCGAGGCAAGGAAATACGGAGTTATTATTGCTTTGAGATCCAAGTCTCTTTAAGTCTAAAATAAACCACAGTGCATAATCATGTTACATTTTTTAAAAGCCTGTGTGGTCAGTCCCTGAAAAACTGACCCAAGAGCTGAAATGTGGAAGCCTGGAAGCACCCAGCACACTAAGTTTGTCCAGCAAGGATGCTGAAGTTCCAGCACGATGCATCAGCAGAGGCTGGGGGACCAACACCCCTTAAGGTCATGCCTTCATCATGAATAGTGCCCCAAAAAGGGAAAGCCTCTGAACAGCACCCAAATCAGTGACTGATATATAAAAACATGAGAGCCTGGAGAACATCCAGCAAGATTTTAATTTTTTTTCTCTCTAAGAAGATCAGTAAATTAAACATACAGGGTCACACCTTGGGTTCTGACGCCAGAGACTGAGTAATGGCAAACATCAAATAGTTGTGATCAAATTCAGCAAGTGGAATCAGCCCTCAGAAGGACTGACTAATCTGGGATGGTGTGTCCTCTTCCCAGCAACGTCAAACGTGACTGTTCAGTAAAACTTCCACACCTGAATTGGGTCTAAGGAAAATGCAGTGAAAGGGTAAGAACTTAATCCCTAATTACTACAAAGCTAGCCTAACAGGTTCATTGGCAGAACTAGACTCTTTGGGCAGAAATACTGGTCTCTTTTGACAAGGTTCCATCCCTTCAGCCTTATCATGTTGCCATTCAGATAAGCAGGATACAAGCAGGCTCTATCCTGTAAAACTTACTTTACTTTACAGGTACTTCCTAGATCAACTTATAACTCCCCTTCATCATAATTAAAAAAAAAAACAAACAACCAAAACTACTCCTCTTATTTTGAAAATTCCTGGTATATCTTTTGGAAATTATGTATTGTCAATATTGCAGGCAGATTATTTATAGCAGAGTTCATACTACTGGTATTGTTACTGTTGGCCTCATTAAGGGGCAATCACTTTAGACACAAGAGAAGTGCTGCAGAAGCAAGATTGAAGTTAAATTACTCAAAATATAGGGAGTCTAATGATTCTGTTTCTAAAGCAAGGGTAGGGCATCCTAAATAGCTACAGGTAAAATAGAATAACAGGGAAACTGACACTCTTGGCTTTCTTTTTAGTGGGTATGAAGGTGCCTGCTGTAGTCTAAGACAAATACATAAAATACAGGTTGTTCCTTTAAACTGGTGAGGAAAAATAACCAGGTCTGGGTGTGGAGGTCTCAAACCAGTTTTAGTGGGAGCTTTGCCAATGTCATTAGAGCTGCAAGGGTGGTACCCTCCTCTCAAAGAAAAAATATAACTGGAAAAATCAGCCTGTGCAAAAACATGTGTAACTTGGGCAGGGGAAAAGAGGAAGGAGAACTAAGAGCACCCTGGCAGGGCACAGAAAAACACTTATGGTCCGTATAAGCATCATTTATTTTTAGAGGGATGTGGGATGTGGCACTCACACAGGCTCAGATCACCAGAACCCCTCCCCTATAAAGACATTAGCATTACCCTGACAACCTGAACTGGGATATGTAGCCCTTACAACCATCACTAGACAATTACGAAAAGAAACACCTCCAACAACTCCTAACCCAAATTAAGATTCATAAACTGAACCTCCTGCAGCTGCTGAGATTCATCTCCTGGTTTTGTCTGGAGCTTTGGGGTGGGGATCACTGTGCAGACACATGTGCTAACTGTGCAGCTGTCTCTGGAAGCATGCTCCAAGCACTGGGCATTCCTCCTCGGAATGAGGCGTGCAGGCACATTTTTTTTCAGATTTAAAGTCACATGAGGGCTACCATGCAGAGTTGAGAGGGCTCACCTGGCACCCACTGATGTGCCTGTTCTTTTAGCCAAGAGGCAGTCAGGAAACAGCAGCATGAGTATTTCATTCCAAACTGTGAGGTTTGTCTAAATCTGGATCATTGCTTTCTAGGTTTGTGACAGGAGGCAATGATGTTTTTTTCCATTGAGGATATGAATTCTAGTAAGATTTAGTTCTGAACCATCTAGTAGGTAACCATCTCCCCTGCTCAGGTAACTAAACAGTAAGACCCACAATTTTTACTGGAATGTTTTATTAGCAATTAAAGGATAGAAGAGCAAGAGGATGTTATTAAATTGCAGACTTCTGCTGAGGCTGTACCTGCTTTGTGGGTGACTCCTCTCACTGCTGCTAACCATGCTCTACCAGCAGTAAATGCCTATTCTCAGACACATTAAATTCACAGCCTACACAACATTCTCAGTCAGGGCATGCTAATATTATGACTTGATACTACACAGGATATTTTTGTAGCGCTTGATATATCGAGTGTCTTGCAGTTTTGGTATTTTATTTTTTTGACAGCCCTACAGAGTAGTAGGATAAGTTTGTGCTATGAAGAAGGTCTACAGCAAAAGTCATTTCCTAAATGGGTGCTATGGCAGAGGAGGACTCAAGCTGGTGCTGATCAGTGATCCTTTCTAAAGCACAATACTCAGAGCTTTCATTACAAAACCCTAACACTATTTAACTAATAAATAACACATTCAAAGTCATAAAAGACTCTGAAAACATCTACTGTCCCAACTACTGATGCTGTCTAAACAAAAACTCCTACTCTTATTCACACTAATGAAGCAGGATTAAAATAAATAGCTTTGAGTTCAAGGATCAAAATAGGTAAAATACCTGTCATAGGGCAAAGCATTAATAGAAAGCCTCTACAGTCAAACTTGGAAAAAAGAGCATGGGCTTGTGGAAAGGGTGTTGCATCCATAGCTCTGCTAGAGATGTGCTGCAAAAACCATCTTATGTGCTCCTGCCTCACTTATCTGTGTGACAAAACAGTCTTCCTTTTATAAACTTACTACTGGGCCAGTGCAGAAAAAAAAAAATTAAATAGCTAACTACTATGGAAAATAGTTTTCCTACCTGCAGAGACTTTTACTCATGCCAGTATCTTTATATTTGTATATATTTAAATATATTTGGTACCGTCACAGGGAGAAACTATTTTCTCAGGTTCCTGCATGTCTCTATTATGTTCTAGAGCTGACATCCTTTGTCAGCAAAGGCAAAGAATTTAGGAACAAACTAGGAGCACACAGTCAGGGAGAGACATTGTGCATCACCTGTCTCATTTACAGAATAGATATGGCTCCAAATAAGACATCAGCTGAGGAAGAATGCTAAATGCTCTGAGGAAAGGGAATTGTTCTTTCTACTAAGTCACCAGCACCAATTCCTGGACATTCAACTGTTTCCCCTTAAGCCTCAGACACCCTCACCTCAGACAGTACTGTCCATGGAAAGACACTTTTCCCCAGCACAAGGCCACTATCTAATTTCTAAAAGCCCAAGAGCTATCCTTGGACTTGCAGCCTTCACTTTGGTGTACAGGAACAGTTAGTTTTATGTACTAAAGCCTACTTCCCTACTAACAAACAGACATGGTTTTTGTGGAATAGCTTTTGTTAGGTATCAAAAATTACAAGCCCACCTCCCTGCGGCTCAGGGGGTAACTGTGTGATGAAGAGTATTTTTCTGTGAGAGGAAGAACAGATGGGAGGATGTAACAAACCAGATGCCAAGGCCTGAAATGCACCAAAGATCTCGACTTTGTAGCAAGTTAGGAGAGCTTGTGGGAGAAAAAAAGGGCATCTACACCACACCAGAAGCCATGCTTTTGCTTTTGCATGACAGTATGCAAGACAGGAATACTGCCATGGTTGTATTTTAAACAGGTTTTTGTATCTCCTTTCTAGGAGTCTGTTTTAGGACTGATTAACGTGTTTCTTTCAACATGGCATTTCACTGGCTTGTAGTAAAGGGAATGATAAGTGACTTTTGGAAAAACACAAATGCATCCCAATTTAGTGTAACAACTGCCCCACAGCTCAGCAGTCAATGGCTAACACCACCGTGGTGTCAGGTGATCTTATTTTTTGGTAATTACATGCCCTTAACAGCAGGTCTGGGATCTCTCCGCAGAGATCCTGTTTCCCAGCCACCAGCCCAAGTGCATGAATGCTTAATGCAATTCCCTTTGTATTGCTCTACTATTAAACAGCCAAAGACATTACCCAACAGCTCTCTCTCTTGTTAATTCACTGTAGCTTCAGTCTCTTTATGGACTTTGGAGAGATAACACTGAGCAAAGAGCAGTGCTTTGAGCTTCCTTTTCAAGTCCAACAATTAACACAAACATTACCATTCCCTTGGACCTATTACCACGCCACAAATGTTTTGAAATACAGGCTAGAGCCACAGCAAACACATTTCTCCAGAGCCTACAGGATGAGACAAGAGTGTATGACCACTTAATTTAGCCTGCAGACAGCTTTCCCGCGTTTGTTTACGCCAAAATTAACTCTAAATAGCTCCATAAACCGAGCAAGAGTGATTGTAATTTTACAGATGAGAAGCACACAGAAGCAATGAGAAGTGACTCTTAATTTGAGTGCTCAGATTACCCAGCAAAAGTATCAGATTTAATGTCCTTCCATGCACGAAAGCTGTCTGCATACTTGCACATAAACAAGTTGGGAAACTTCCCTTGCTGGCAGATGAAATTAATTTAGGATAAAGCCCAACAGAAACAAAACAACTAAAAGGGAAGCAGCCCAGTTTTTTTTAATGGCAAAAACAAAATAAACATTTATTGTTACATCTTAATACAGCCACATCTGCCTTTTGCTACGTGGATCCTGCCTGCTTTCATAACCCAACACTTACTTAAAACACTGCACTGTAACACAGTAACGTTAAATAACACACCCCGCTTTTCTTAGTGGAAAATAACATTTCAGCAGTGGATAAAGGAAGGCATTGGAGCACCCTCTCGTGGCAGGCTGGAAATCGCGTTGGGCACGAGCAGCTGCGATCGATCCTTTTATCGGGTTAGCTGAAAATTTAAAAGTTTAAACTGAGTCCCCAGCTGGGGCAGAGCAGGTACCGGGAGCCCAGCTGAGCTCATTTTTCCAGAGCCAGGCTGCACCTTGGAGCAGTTCCAGGCTTTGCAACCGAGCACGAAATGAGAGAAAAGGTGTTTTATTTAGCAGAAAGGCTTCCGTGGCACACAGAAAGAGTGCCTGTGCTTCTGCTGTCACGGTGCAAGCTTTGTGTGTGGATGGAAAGCCACGCGCCAAGTGGCTCCTTCAAATTTAGCTCAACCCTTTGACAATAAAGTAGATGGAAGCTCCACAGGCATATTCAAAATAAGAATTTGAATTTCTGTAGAAGATATAGCCAACCTCAGCTTTGACAGATATAAGCCCAGTGGTCTATTTCTAACTAAGTGCAAGAATTACCACACAAACAGTGAGTCAGATTTAGAGCACAGTGCCTTCTTTATGTTCATTTTACCCCTAAACAACTCAGATATATTTATTTATGATGGCGTAAAAGTGAAAACATTTTCTAACAAAGCAGATGTAACAAGGGTTCAAGCTGCTGGACTTCAGTCTCACAGGATAGCTGTGCTAGGCCAGACCACTCCAATCATCATTTCAGCTCCTACTGAGTTTGCAAATCAGTCCTAAGGCATCCAATGGAAGGAAAAAAATGAGCTTGTTGTTATTCTGTATTTCGTATTAGACTCAAATTTATTAGATAAGAAAAAAAAAATTCTAGTATCTTCTAACATGAAAAATCAGCTCCTTACCCACATCTATGTTGCAAACCTTATATCCACAGGGTTAAGATCCTGAATTTTTTTTAAAAGCCTAACTACAACTTGAAACACTAGCACTACAAAACACTACCATTTTCCTATTTATTCTAAGGATCTTCTGTAGATAAAGCCTTTTAAATCTCATAAAGTACCTCTGCTTTCTCTAATCATTCCGACATAAATCAAAATTATGTAAACCAAACAAACCTAACCCCAAACAATGAGCATACAATTGATGACCAGTGAAAAAGTATTTTGCTGTGCTTCACTGAGCAATTAGGCCAGAGCACAGGTTTCACAGCGGTATTGATCACACAAGCTCTGTTCATCCCTCCCCAAGCTTAGACATCTCCCTGCCTCAGAAAGAGATGCCAAAACCTCCCCAAACCCTTCTCATCTTCCCAGGCAGCAGAGGAGAGCACAGGAATCCTCTGGGGCCTCAGATAGGTGGCTCTTGCTATTTTATTTTTTTATTTACTGCCACAACTGATAACGCTCATCGGGCTTACTCGATGCCCACCCAAGTCAGTGAAAAGCAGGTTTGAAAACAAACCAGAATTGAGTGATATCATCACAAAATCATCAAAGAAACCACTTTCAGAGCACCTGTTCAAGGTGGTGCCTCTACTCCAGCCTTTATGCCTCGATCAAGCTGCCACTGTGGGAGCAACTTCAGCAGGACTCTGCTTATTAAAATCAACAATATTCGAAAGAGCACACAAAGGACACTCAGCAATTTACAGTTCAAGTTTTAAAAACTTGCTATTTTACCTTTAGAGTCTGGGAACCGAGCCTGAGAGCTGCCACCTATTAGACTGAAATTTTTTATTTGGCAGTTTATAGATAAAAAATTTAATTTACAAGAGAAAATGAAACACAAATCAGCTCTCAGACAATGGATGCTGTTTCTTTTTCATTTGTACTGAAGGGAATGGTGAACATAGAAAAACCCTTATAATTCAAACTTGTCTTTTAAGAAAAAACTGCATTAAACACAAGCATTAAGTCCATGTTTATGCAAACCAGCTCAGGCCTGTATAACCTTGAGTTCTGCTGCACCAAGTGATCTAATGGAGGAAGGAAGCTATGTCACTATTTAAACATCTTCAAGGTTATTCAGATGTCTTAGAGTGCATTTCCTTCCCCTAGATGACCCAATCTGTATCAATTTTTAAAAGACTTGCTTATAAACAGGCTTTTTTTTTTTAGTGCTAAACAGTCACTACACTTTTATTGATTGGCCAGTTTTGACAGATGGCTGGTTGGGAAATAACACTCTAAAATTTCTTTTTTTAAAAACCCTTCAAGGCTAATCTAAATAATCTTTCCGGTTTCCTTGTATTATTAAGCAATTTTCAGAAATACCATTATAGCTGTACCTTCCCTCTACTTCTGCTCTTGGCTTTCCTAAGCAGCAACACAAAATTGATATTCTCATCAGTCGTGCAGCCTCCCACGGGTTTTTGAATAGCAGCAGTAAAACTGAACAGTCTTGTTAACTCTGTGACACTGCTGGTTAGCAAAACCAACCCTGAGCAGCAAAGGCTTGGAAACAATCTTGAGAAACTGAGCTGACCTTGCAAGCTAAGAACTCCACTTACACTCCAGCTTGGGTTTGAAGGGTTATCTTCACAATCCAGGGGCTACGAAATTAGAATGTACAAATATTTTGAGGTTTTGTCAAGAAAACGGATCTGTGCTCTGTAAACACCTTGTAGAGCTCTGATATTTAGGGTTAATGCAGGAGGTAATCTCTTTGGATATGACAATATTTAAAGAAGCTCCTACCCCATGCCGTGTTGGAGTGTACACAGATTTGTGATGGGGAAATGTCTCTTCACTCTGCAATTCCTGTAGGTTTTGGTGTGTTTGCTGAGGCACACTACTCCCTGCAGCTAACTTTTTGAAAAAATAGGAGTCTAACTGAAAACATAATCTGAAAAACAGGAACACTTCATGATCTATGCTACATGCTCCAAAATGTGTAATATTCATATAACTTAGCCAATATTCACACAATTTCTTTCAACCAAAAGCAAGCTGGAAACCTGTTTCAAAATTAGCCACGGTGCTGATCTTAGCTGAGATGACAACAAACAGGAATAGCCAAGACATACTTGATGCTTTGTTGGTGGGATTACCATTAGAGAAACAAAGGAGAAATGGGCATGGAGGTGCACAGGGTCACAAATCCAGAATGTTCTCATCCTCTTATCCTATAATTCAATTGCTAGTTTGACCCAAAAGCAGCAGGAGATGGTTCCTATGCCTTTGCTTATATAGCATATAAGCTTATATAGCTTATAGCAAGAAGCTGCTACTCCCATTTCACTTCAATAGTAAATAATAAAACCAAGAAAACACCAAACAAACCAGGAAAGAGACTGAAATCCCACCCAGCAGTATTAGAAATAAAAGGATGAGGCATGCTGTTCCATAAAAAAATGAGTGTTCCTTCATTGAAGAGCTACTTTTCTTATGTAACTGTACTCCCAATTCTTGCATCTCTATTGTCACAGAAAACTTTCAAATTAATGTAAGTGAAGCTCCAAGTTTATTAATACATGTAGTTATTTTTAATTGAAGTATCTTAGTAATATTAAGATTCTAAGGACAATGTTTGGCTAGGAAGTATAGAAGAAGAGGAGGGGAATTTCTTGAAACAGATGTAAAGACATATGTTTAACTGACCTCTAAGGAGCACCAGAAGATTGAAACAAAACTAATTTAATTTTTAGTGAAGTATTTCTGTACATCTTGTCTGTCCCCCAAAAAAGGCAAATTTATTTTAGGGCTGATTTTTTTTTTTACAATTCCTCTGCTGAATTAGCTGGAAGTGAAGGCCACCTATTAAAAAGTGAATTTACACCCAAGACAAGCAATGGTACTGGGAGATGCAAGTGCCTCTACAGAGAGCCCACAAAGCACAGGCAACTTCCTAAGCAGATACGGGTAATACAACTAAGCTTTGTTGTTGTGGTTTGCAGCATTACCAACAGGAAGCCTCAATGGTTTTGTAAGTGTCACTTGTTCCAGAGAGAATAACCTCTCTGGGTAATACCAAGATCAGCCTTTCAAATAAAGTATTTCATAACCACAAAGCCAGAGAAACGTGAAGGATGATGCGGTGACGGTGAGAAAACCGTGACCTCAGACCCAGCAAGTCAATGCTCTTACCCCTCAGCACAAGCTTTTCTTTCCTGCTGTGTGGAGGGAAAGAGGCTGCTAGCAGCCCAAACAACTGTGAGAAGTATTTCTCTGCCTGTAAATACTGCTCTGAAGGCTGTTGATAAGGAAACTCTCCGCCTACATTGCAGATTCACCTGCAAAGCCAGTCCTGGGGCCATTTGCACCGCAAGCCTCGTGTCACTGGTAATTAATTACACGCTGTTGAAAGCGCTGCTAACGGTTTGGGGATTTGGGAGATCAGGCTGGAAACAGGATGAACGTGTGGCTTTGGCCTTTGGCCATCCACCCATCCATCCATCCCTGGCTTTCTGAAATACAACCAGGTGAAAGTGGTTGTATTTTTGTGTGGTGCAAGTCACCACACAAAACCCAGCTCTATTACTTGTAACAACTTCCCCACGCATCCGAACTGGAGTAAGTAGAAGCTGCTGTTTTTTTGGTTTGTATTAGTAGGATTTTGATGGTTTCTTATGACTGTAAATTAGTCAGCTGTCAGCAGTACTTAGAAGGCAGTTTATGGATAGCAAGTATCCTGGAAACATTAAGTTGTGACAACTAAGAGAAATGAGCTAGAATAAATCATGCTAACGATCGTCTGGCTTTAGTTCTAAAACAAAGATCTACAAAGTACAGTTTGACTTCAGCAAGGACTGGCCTGCTGTAGGAACAAACAAACCAGATATATGCTGAAGTGGGTCACAGAGCAGGTCACTCCTCCTGAACACCAGAAAAAACATGATTTCAGGCTTACTGTCCCAGAATCTGTAATCAGTACCAGCCATAAAATATTCCTGAAGCCAACTCTCCTAGAGCTCTCCAGGAGATAGTCCAACTCTCCCCAGTCTAATTATGTGAGCTGGTGATCCCACTAGATTAAAAAAGGATGGTTTAAGCCACTTGTAACAATTTGCTTGTGTTGTGTCCATGTTCATTTCCCAGCAGTTTGTTCACTTGGCCATGTCCTTAATTCCAAAAAAATCCCACAATTTTTTTTTTGCAAAACATTGCACTTGCAAGCAATAGCAAGTTTGTGAAATATTGCTAGAACAACTTGTACCACACCATCTGCTACATGGGGAGAACTGAGAAGTTGGAGATATGTCTGGGCTTTGAAATTTGATTTTTAAGTTGGTTCTGAGCAAAACCTTTTGAAGCAGCTTCATTTCAGTCTTACTTTCTTCAGGCTGTGCTCCCTGTCTAAGTGAAAAGAATTAGATCAGTAGTCTGTATTATATTGTTCCTTCCATCGAGTTGGTTAGTTGCCTCTCATTTGCAAAATTCATTATGCAAAAATCCCAGCATAACACAAGGTATAAAAGTCAATATTTAATGCAATGGATCTGCAGGAATAATTTAGATATCATGGAGAAAAGGATGCAATAGAGAACACGCCTATAAATTCATGTTCTACAAGGGATGTTCCTCTAGACACTCAGCTGAACTATCCTTTATTCCCCAAATAATTAGTTAAGAGTTATTTATATATTGTGGTCCCACAAGATTTCTGATTTACAGTACAAAAAGCCAGGCACTGAATACAGTGATTATATTCCATCTGCACAGGGCATTTACTGACAGGAAAGTCTGTGGGCAAGTAGCTCTGGCCCGAGCTTGCTGCATTTCACTGGGATGAAAAATAAAGAACATTTTAGGCAGCCCACAAAGTGCAGTTGTTAAACTGACCCTATTTTCTCTCCTTCTCTCCATTTTTCTGCATCCAGCCCTTCAGTTTCACTGAATTTCAAAGGGACAGTGTTATTTATGCTTCTTCCTATTTTAGAATGTTTTTATCATGTGTCATAGCACTCTGACTGCCTTAGGGGAGCTTTAATGATAATTTTATTTTTAAAAGTATAGGCTTATCTAGCCTGACCTTGATGCACGTAGTAAAAGGTTGCTAAACTCCTCCTCTAGAAAACAAAACAGGGAACAAATGTCCTGCGCCTGCTGGATCAAAAGCTCAAGTGTGGCAGAGCCTTCCACTTCCCCAAAATATATCACCAAGGCAACTGTAGCAGTATTGCAAACAGGTATTGCAAAGGCTTCCCAGCCAGGATTTAAATAATCTGATTTTCCTGCAGTATGTGCTCTACAACACTCAGCAAGTCTTTTTGGAGATGAAAAGTATGCTAACACCATTCCAAAGAGTATCTTGATACAGTAGGCTGCTATCAGTGCTCTTCTGAAAGAAAATTACAAGTGTCACTGTTCAAAGGTCACATGAGGAGCCAGGTCGAGCCCGTGCAGCTTAGAAGTTGTTGGTTGTTGTTGCTTGTGCCCCTTTCCTCAAACAAATTTCTGAAAGCATAAGGAGATAACTGACTTCCCTCTTCTCTCCCCTGTTCCTTCCCTGGAAGAGAAAGATCATCCTGTAATGGCACCAAGTCTTTTCTGGTTGCACTGATCTGTAAGAATTTGATTGTAACTGCTGTTCACTGCAGCTCTTCCCTCGCGAGTTGTCCCTGTGGTGCTCGTGAATTCCGATGGAGTGCACGTGGGAACACCAGTGTTTGAACAATCCTCGTGTTTACACTCGTCCCTTCTACTACTCTAACAGCAACCAGTGCAATTACAATCCATAGCCTGCTTTTATAAGTCACTGACAACGTGCCAGGAATGCTCACAAAGGGGTGTTTTGAAGGGCTAATTGCAGAAGACTGCAAATTCCATTATTATCGTCTTGCATCCTGGAGAACTCTGCTCCATAATTAATGGAATCACACCGGTGTATCAGCTTGCTTAGGACTTTTCTGCTCAATGTCACACACAGAACTCAATATCAGGGTGAGCTGAAAGCCCCAGCAGTCTAGGTGTCTGTTCTCATGATGGAATAGTGGGGTGCCACAATACAGATGCCCTTGCTCTTTCCATGAAACCGAAAACATCTTCAAATTCTTAGTTTGTAACAAAAGTACATCCTGAAGTAGGGAGTGTCTGTAGTGCCTCTCCTGTAGAGCTTTTGCCACACAAACTGTAACCCAGCAAATAATCACAGGATCAACTGGCTCTACTCAATCTCTTGATTTTCAAGGACATCTATGGTTCAAGTTAGCTGGGTGAAAACGTTTGTCTCAGATTTCTGGCAGCTTAGTGAAAAAGTTTTACACTTCATCGATTTCCCTCAAACTGCTTTTCAAAATCCTATAGCAAAATGGGTCTGAGGCTGAAAACATTGTTTATTTCCACCCTTTTCATAAACAATCCAGAAAAAGCAACCCCTGTAAACGAACTTTGTCAGGAGTATTCAGCAAGGTTTACTGCTGGCACAGTGTGGCAGGAAAGCTGCCAACACGAGGTAGGGATTTATAAACAGGTTGTCTTCTTCACATCCATGACTGCAACAAGGAAAGTGAAGGAAGGGAGATAATCCAGCCCCATCCTGTGACTGGCTGGTTTAGCCGCTGGTCCAAGAGTGCTTTTGCCATCACTTTTCATACACTGTGGATATATGTCCCAGAAACAGGATGGAAGGTCGAGTTCAGAAAGAAATTACTAGAAAAGAGGCATCTGGATCAAGTAATACCACCAGCAACTAGAGCATCTCAGCAGCAGAAGCATATGACTCACTTAAAGAAAACCTGGCTCGCTGCTGGCTAAGTAAAACAGGAGAACAAGGTCATTAGATGAGAAATAAGAATACAAGTTGATGCTAAAAAATTCCCTTGGACAAGGAGAGTCAGGATCACAGGAAACAGTTTCTCTGACAAAGGAAGTGAACTCCAGATTCAGGAACACTACGTAAATGTTGGGTTTTGCCCAAGACAAGCGTTTTAAAAGGTACCAAACTTTTACTAGCATTTGCTACAGATTATTAATACTGACTTGTTAACTCATTCCTAGTAAAAGATGAATGGAATCAAGGAACAATTTCACATAGCTGAGGCAGTCACTGAGATAGAGAAGGAGTTTGAAGCCTGCTCAAAACCTGGGTTGCCAAAAAGCCCCACCCCTCCTACATAATCTAACGGAATAAAAAGCTATATCTCGTTTTTACGACACACCTTCCTTTACAGTCCGCAAAGAAACTAACAGAAACTATCCTAAGTAAAAACCCTAAGTAATGCTACATCCATTACCTTACCACTGAAGCAGATAACCTAAGCAGTATAAATAGCAGAGAAATTATTTTGAAAGATACCATCGCTCTTATCCCAGAGCAATGTTCTTTCTATGTGGCTCTGAACAGTTTTATTCAGTGCCTTGGCCTTCCAGGCTCATTCTTGTTTCTCGTTCTATGGAAGACAGAGCAGAAGGGCTGGCAGGGCACATAATTCATCCTCTTGGTGTGCATGCACGCTTCAGAAACTTTTCCTCTCTATTTCCCTGCTACTACATGTAAATAATTCTCCCTACTGTCTACCTTTGAAATTTAGTGTGGTGTAGGGAGGAGCTAGAAGGATTTGTTCAGGATGCTGAACTAAATTACTGCCAAAACACGCAGCAATAATGAAAAGAAGCGCTTGAGTCAGTGTCAGCTGTGTTATTGGGAAGTCACTACAAATCCTCACATGCTGTACTGCCCTTCCCACAAACATCCTTTCTGTCCTTGCCTTGTAGGAGCAGGAACCAAAGTGTCATCTTGGTACCAAAGCATGAAAAGACAGTTTGACATTAGCAGGAGTGTACACAGCAGTCTCTACAGCATTCTTGTTTTGCTCCTAAAGACTTGCACACACCCCACTGAAAGAAGTGGTTTATGTGCAAAACTTCTGAGATGTCCTTAACACTGTGTAGTCTACCCACAGGAATGTTTTAGCCAATGTGCCTTTTAGGGTACAAAAATACAAAAAGTAAAAGGTGAAGTTCCAATAAAATAACTCTTAGTTTAATTGTGAGTTGGGCACTCAGCAAGCATGCTCTGTTTTAGTTTTAAAGCTGAAACTGCTCCCTGAACTCAAAAGCTGTGATAACACTGAGTTTTTTAAGAACCAGATTTAGTGCTGTGCTCTGGTTTTGATAGATATTTACATGTCAGCAGTCACAGACGATATTTACTTTTAGACTGTTGGTTGCAGGTTCCTTAATCTTTTTGCCTGAGATCATTCCATTGAGCAAAAGAAAAGGTGTATTCTCAGAAGCAGCCTTGCTTTATAAACACTGACAACTCTCTCTCCACTTCAAGCCAAGCAAGCTCTCCAGAGCTGATTCAGGTCTTTAGGATTTGAGATGCATCTGCACAACTACTCTCAACACGCTTGTCTAGGCAGACAGGTTTCAGTTGATCTTACCTTCCAAATCTTGGCAACATCTTAACATAATGCACAAATAGGTGTTGAAAGAAAAAGAAACATGATTACAAAGCGAGATTTGAAGTTGTGGGGGTCCTTCTAAGAGAGGTTACAGAAACATGCACATGAAATATTTCCGGTCTCGGTTTACAGCAATAAGAAGAGGACAGGCAAAAACTTCGGCCGAGAATCAGATAGCAGCTATAATACCACCCCAGTAAAAACGAAATTATTCGTTCTGTCAGGACCGATACAGTCTCACAGATCTACAAGTCACAAACGCCTCGGCAATCAGTCGGACAAGGCGCAGGTTACCTTTACCTTAGTAAACAAAACCAGAGCTCGGAATCGCGGCGGTGACAGCGACCGAACCCCGCAAGTCCCGATCCCCGGCGGTGCCACCTCGCTCCCGCTGCGGCTGGCGGGCAGTCCCGATCTCCAACTCCAGCGGGTGGGGGGGAAAGCTCCTCCGAAGGCGAGCATCCCCCCGGGACGTGGCTGCCCCGCTCCCCCCGCCTGCCTCTCCCCTCCCCCAGTAAACCCACCACAACAAAAGAGGGAGGGGAGGAAGGCCGATCGCGCCCCTTTCCCCCTCGCCCCGGCCGCTCACCGTGCTGGGTGAAGACATTGAATCCTCCC
>VXBQ01008278.1:542743-607851 GCA_013400175.1 Phainopepla nitens
GGTCCGCCCAGGGAGGGGAGGGAGCGAGGGAGGGAAGCTGGGATACAGGGAGGGTGGCCGCCCCCCCAGCCCAGACCGCCCCGCCGCGGCACGCAGAATCCCAGAATTGTTTGGGTTGGAAGGAACCTCTGTAGATCGCCGAGGCCCAAGGTAGGGCCACCTGGAGCAGGTGACGGGAACGCGTCCAGGCGGGCTTTGAATGTCTCCGGAGAGGGAGAGTCCACGCCCTCCCTGGACAGCCTGTTCCAGTGCTCTGCCACCCTCAACGTAAAGGAGTTCTTACTCATGCTGAGGTAGAATTTCTTGTGCTTTAGTTTATGGCCATTGGTGCTTCTCTTGTTTCTGGGCACCACTGGAGAGTCTGGCACCATCCTCTTGGCACTGCCACAGGCAGGCACATCAGCGGGGACGGGCACTCCAGGGAATGCACATGGACATGGCTGAGGGACAAGAGCCCACCCGGGTGACTCACCAGATCACAATCCAGGAGAGGCCTCCCGTCTTGGCCGTGAGCAGTAGCCCAGGAGAATCACAGAATCTCCTGAGTTCGAAGCGACCCATCAAGTCCATCTCTCGGCCCTGCACAGGACAGCCCCGAGAACCCCACTGTATGCCTGAGACTGCCATCCAAATACTTCTTAAACTCCATCAAGCCGTGGCCTCAAGGCTGCCCCAGGCCAAGCAAGGCTCTCCCTGTAGGCTACAGCTGGGCTGGTTTGCCTACAAACGTGAGCAGGCACGAGGGTAAAGCCGGGGCCGTGTGCCCAGCTGCAGAAGGGAGCGGCAGTGGCCTTGTCCTAAGCCGGGCACAAGGAGGTTCTTGTGGCCAGGTGAGGGTCGGCCTCTTCTCCCCAGCAAGCTGGGACAGGGCAAGAACACACAGCCTTAAAGCTTTGCCAGGGGAAGGTCAGGTTGGACATTAGGACAAATTTTTTGCAGAAAGGATGATCAGACATTGGAATGGACTGCCCAGGGAGGTGGTGGTGTCACCGTCTGGAGGTGCTATGGAAATGGATGTGGCACTCACCACTCACTGGTTGACGTGGTGGTATCAGGTCATAGGTTGAAGTCAATGAGCTCAGGGGTCTTTTCCCACCTTCTGTGGGATTCTGTGATCTCCGTGGGTAACCAGGCTCCAGGCTGATTCCTTGGGCTGCCACCAGGAGCTGTTGGCCTGGCCAAGGGCATGGAGGAGGAGGAAAACACTGATGTGTGAGCAACACCAGGAGTGGTTGGCAGCAGCATCTTGTTGTTGGATGGTTGAATATACACTCAGTTCTGTAACTAATTAGGAAACCAACTTCTTTCACCTTCTGTAATATTAGTATAAGGCACTCCAGTCAAAGCAGAAGGAAGGAAGTTTTGTCCCAAGAGATAATGGTGCTTGTCACACTTTAGAGGACCCAGGCAGTTGAAAGTATTTCTCCCTGCTAGCAACTATTTCAGCAATATCTTGGCAATGTTTCTTCATCCTGGATGAGCTGCAGTGTTGCTCCCCTCAGATGCCTTTACCACTGAGAACTGACGTGACAGTGACAAATTGGCTTTGTGACACTCAGAGCCAACCAGCTTCCGACTTCTGTGTTGCTGTCCTATGGTGGGAAGGTGAGGAGGCATTCCTCTCAGAGCTTTGTGAAAGCCAGCTTTCAGTGACAGGAATTCTAAGCTCGTATTCTACCTTCCCAGGGTCACAAGGTGCTGTCCATACTGGTGCATGTACTCAAACTGAGCCCTGCTGCAGTGATAATTCTGCAGAAAATAGGGGTGGCTCATCCCCCTGAACTGATGTGTACTCTGACACAGGCTGGACAGAGTAAATGGGAATGAGGAGCACGTGGAGACTCACTAAATTAATGGAATAAGAACACATGGGAGATCAGGAATTACAAGCAGACCTGCTAATAACACACAACAAAACAGTTCTTAAAATAGTGCTGAGAACATCCAGGGTGCAGCATGGGGCACATGGTGCCAAGTCTGGGACCTTGTACGGACATGGTTATGTGGATATGAGCAGAGGGTGTTCCTGCAGAATGGACTGTCTTGGGCAGAACCAGCCCATGGTAAACGCTGCAGTGGAGCTATTTCCTGGTCTCGTTCCAGCTAGAATTTGCAGGATTTGGCATTTATTAATGGTTTGCCTTGTAAACAAAATATATGTTCTCTGGAGACTGTAGAGACAACAAACACAGAACTCCCTCGTGCCATTTGCAGTCGCCGCGTAGCATAGAGCCGCTCTTTAAAAATCATCAGAAATACTGTTTCTCTTTCCTAATGCTTTTTACTTCCCGATCATGAAGAACTATCCAGAGGAAGGCTATTTGTATTTTAAAAGAAAATACAAGTGTCAAGAGACTGTTATATGGAAGTGCACCGAGGAGAATTGAATTTAAGCACTGTTCTTATTCCTCAGAGCTCATGAAATTTCTCATTTTCTCTCCCAGGACCTTCTGCATGTAGAGCAGCTCACTGTGGGTTACATTAATGTCCAACAGCAGGAAACTTGTCTGACACACAAAACCATCTTTCCTGAAGATGAGGTCAGGCAGGGGCTTTCTAAGAAAGGAGAAGAGGGCAGGAGCTTGGGGGCTTTGCTGTTGTATAATAGTTTTTAAAGATCACGCTGTACCTGTAAAAAAAGCAAACCCAGAGCCCCAGCCATTGCTTGATGTGTGCTAAACAAGCCAGACCCTCAGATTGTGCCCCACTTGGTCCCCTCAGCAATATTGTTTTTATGGTGTCATATAAACAGGGGATGCCCTGGTTGGTGACAGCTCTTCTAGTCCCTGCTAGAACAGCAATGGGGATATAAAAAAGAAACTCCCCAAACTGAAAAGGACTCTGTGCTGCTGAGTTACCCATGACAGTAAGCCACATCGCTCCTTGTTGTTAAAATGGAGGCTAATAAGTATTTACTTCATAGAGTGTCATGGTTATTAACCATGCAAAGCCGAGAGGTAAAACCTGCACCAATGCTATCTATTTTTATCAGCTGTGATGTTATCAGCCTCGTGAAGCATCAGGAACAGGTTGTTTTTCAAGGGTAATTTCCTGTGAAGGGGTCTGGCACCATGTGTTAGTGAGGCATCAGTAACAGTTACTGTCCTGGTGATTTTGGGTGTCCAGTCAAGCTGCCATTCATGAGTTATTCAAGGAAGGGATAAAAAGAACTAAGGCAGCACTGAGGTTACAGTCATGTGCCTGACAAGAAATGTGGTATTTCTAGAAACACTTCTGAACTGATTTTAAATATTAATGGTATATCCATTTCTTGAACCTTCTTATAAGCAGTGACAATGCATTTACTCCCCACAGACAGCGTGCTCCAAAAATCACATACCCAAAAAATTGCTGGCTGAGCAGTCTTACGTCATACTATGCAGGACAGTCTCACTGTCATCTGCCTGAAGTATGGGTTCTGTGCCAGAAGGAGCCTGTGGACAAACTGGAGACTCCCGAGCCCGAGTGCTGAGTTAACCCAGCAGCTTCTACTTGTACCTTAGGAAAAATTAGCTGGCAGCTTAAAAATTAATTCTAACCATAATCTTTGTGTTTCTTCCAGATCGTATACCTTCTGTATATCAAAGCTGTACAGAGAAACAGACGTGTGTGAAATATTTGCTTGGTAATTAGGACACAGATGCATTAGTTAAGGTATTTGCTAAGTCTGTAGAAGAGCAGAGACCTGACTGAGGGATACCTGAGTACAGGATTTTTGTGCCTTTATTGCAGTGCCAGAAGAAGTTGTGGAGCTCAGGACAGCTGCAGCTCCTCTGGGATGTCTGCAAGGCACTGGGTACTGCCCACCACGTGGCCCAGGGCAGTGCTGCCTCTGTGTCCCCCTGCTGCTCTGGGCTGCACCTGCCTGATACCAGGCAGCCACCTGGCTTCTGGGGTTCAGCCACCATGGCCTTCTGGGGAAAGGCTTTGAAACAAAAAAGAAAGATCTAAGAATCTGATAAAGGCTCTGTGACACAAGGTTAGTTAGTCGGCAGTAGATGTTGAAAGCTTGTAAGTGCTGAGCCGTATCAAAGGAGGATGTTGTTTCTTGGTGTAACGTGTTCAAACGCTCACCCTTTCATCTCTGACTGACAGCTCTTAAAATGTCTGCACAGATCTCTTGTGGCACAATAGGTAGGGTTTCAGTGTTGTCTTAAAAGTTATTTTGAGTCACTACTATGATTTCAATTAGAATTTCTGTACAGTGCATGCAGGATAACTTGGGGTACTCTCATGCCTGTTCAGTGAGAGTCTATGAAGATAATGTCTTTCTGGGGGAGTAACAGTTTTTCCCCAACAGCACAGAAGGGTTCACATGCAGCCCTTGGCAGATGAAATTTCCTCTGTCAATAACTCTCCTTTCTTCCACCATAGCTACAAAGAAAACTACACATACGCACTCCCACAAATGTTGCATCCCACCACCCAAATCATCCTCCTCCTCTGTGCAAGCAGCCTTTTGTTCTGTCTTTTCTGCTGCTTCAGCACTGTCCTCATTCAAACCAGTCTTCTGACACTGCCACGACTCTAAACATTGACACTAGCCAGGAATGCCAGCAAAGGAAGGGCTCCACGCACAGGGGGAAAAGGACTGGGCACACAGTGGTGTAGAGGAAAAGATGAGTGTGTAGAGAGAGCCAGCTCACCACAGCGTCCCAGGCATCCCCATTCTTCTTTTATTTGGCCTTGTGTTTTGGGGTTAGGCATGCTGGGTAACCAAGCACCCTCACGGATCAGAGCTGTGTAGCTTGTGCATGTATCTGTCAACTGTCAGCCCTAGCACATTAACCACGCTGAGGTTTTGCAGGAGCTGTACCCATCAGGGTATAACACATAACCTCACACAGCCTCCAGCAGAATGCAGCCAGAGGTGGGGAGAGATGGAATTAAGGAGATTAAAGGACTTCTTTGGGAGTTTCTTTCCTGTCCAATGTATTTTTCCAAGCGCTACAGCTGCACCACCCTTCCCAAGCATCTGTTATAGGCACCAAAGGCTGTAGAAGAGTATGCTAATAAGAACATTAAGAATGTTGTTTGTTTGCCTTCTTCTGTGGAAAATGTTGCCTCTACCAAATAAAAATGATGACAAGTCTCTGCATCTGCTGGGAATTGCAAATTAGTACTAAGCTTGCACAATGATCACTGATAAAGTACATTTGCTGAGGTAATATGAGGTCCCTCAACAGCACTGGTGATGATTCAGGCTTTTAGGCATTCAGCTGCAGGTGGGTCAATAGGAATGTTTTGCTGCCAGAGTTCCAGGGCTGCCTTAATTTATGTTTAGGAGGTTAATTTTTATGATTCCTAATTTGAAATCTTAGTAGCTCATTGGACAGTGAGGGGGTTCTCTTGGTTTACAGATGGGAGCTTTTCTTCATGTGTTTTCTGTTTCCTCTCGCTGAGAGGTTTGGATCCAGAGAGCTGACATTTAGTTAAGTGATAGCAAATGCTTCAGAGCACAGTGCTGTACTGCAGCTCCTCCACCAGTGCCTCAGAGAACAGCCTCGTCCCAGTGGAGATTCCTCTGATGACTGCTGTGCTGTGTTTGGACTAGCAAAACCTCTGTGATAGTCCAAAACAAAATAAAGATACATTGAAAACAAGATGTGAGGCTAAAATAAGATGGAATTAGAATCATACAGCCAATAATCTGGAAAAGATCATTAGCCTCTGGAATCAGCAGTGCTTCTTCTTCTTGTTTCTCCCCTAATATCTTCTACCCCTCCATCTTCCCCAGCACCTTCATTTCCCTTTTCTAAGCCACGCTGAAAAACACCTTCAGAAGATGCCTTTGTTACAATAATGAATCCCACAGTGACTCCTACTAGCACTCCTAGTGTTGTTTTCAGTTGTACACACTTCTGAATATAACCTTTGATCTCGTAAGGAAGCCTGAGGATACAGCTTCCTGCAGGACTGCTGCTCTGATGGTAGGGATCCAGCCTTGCTCTAGACCACCTCTGCCCTGGCCATGGATGGTGTCATGCTCTATGCAATGCTCCCAAACAGTTAAAACACTCTGAAAGTCAGAGTTTGTTCTAAAATGTTGTTATTGTTTCATTCCACAAAGTCTGGAGAGATCCTTCCTTGACGGGCTTTTTTATTTGATTATGCAAGAATTGTAAGTGCTTACTTTATCTTTCAAATGACACTGTGTTCCTTCCTCAAACAGTTATTAAATAGCCATGCTTTGCAGTTTCCAACTCCAATGTTAATCCTGTAAAAAATGCTTAGTAGTGTGAAACTCAAAAAAGAAATGTAATAGTAACAACTGAAGCAGGAGAAAGCACCAGAGTTTTGTAAGATGTTCCTGTGAGTGCATATTTGTGTGTGTGTGTGTACAGAATAGACTGGTACTCAAGAGAGCAGCATTTACGTTTATAATCAAATCTCACTTAAATCTAAAACTTGTTCCTTCTGTTAAACATGCAAATATTTCCATTCTCTTTGCAAATTCTGCCTCTCTGCTCATTACCAAACCTTTCAGAAAAGACATAAGCCCAAATCCTCCTCTGATCAGGCTCTTAATGTGTTCTGTGTGGTCTTTATTTAGACTGTAAACTTGCTGAAATAGGAAATGTCTTATAAAAAAAAGCAACTACACTGTCTCATTTCACATCCAAATTCTTCTCCCATACCAGCTGTGTGTGTTTGCCTAGCAGCAAGTCTCCTGTTAATGAATGACTTGTTCTCATTAGCTTGTCAGGCTGGATGTGTAGCTCGTAGTTCCCACTCATACAGAGCAGCACTCCTTCCCTTGTAGCTTCTGGTAAATCAAACAATGGGATACACAAAGCCTTGTGTCTCTGAGACCGACCTTTGTACTTGGAATCGTTAACTGCCACAGAGTGCCAAAATCAAGTAACTAGCTGCTGGTTGAATATATTTAACATAAGCAGAGCGTTATGGACTGCCTGGTGTGGGGATTGTCCCAGGCTCTACCACGGGCTGCCACCTCCAGACCCCCTTTCAAAGAGGGGAAATGAATTCTCTGATGGGCAGAGCCAAAGGTGTTGCACTCAGTATATTTGTTTTGCGAAGCTGAAGTCCAGAGTAGATTCCTGACACTTCAGAGCTTTCCAAAATGAGGTCCTGAGCAGCCTCACCTGACTTTGAAGCTGGCTGTGCTTTCAGCAGGAGACTGGACTAGCAATCACTGCCAACTTAAATTCTTATTCCAAAAAGAGTTTCCTCCATTTGCGGCATTAATTAGACTCTGTCCTCTAACTGGGCTGAATTTTTTACAAAAGCCACTGGAACTGAATACTTCTTGAACCTTCGTCTCTCCATCCAATTTGCATAAAACTGGCCAACAAGTTCAAAAGTTACTGGGAGAAAAAAGAGAGCTGGGGCAGAGAGACAGACACGCCCTTCCTCATACACATAGGACAAATGTACAAGCCTTGTTTTGTTAAGAAAACCTTTCTTCCCTTTATGTTAGTGCAGAAAACTTGTCAAGTGTGCATCTAATGAGGCCTGAAGTCATGCTACATACTCCCAGCTGCAGCCAACCTGAAATAATGCCTCCCCAGAGCCAACAGCACATCTCATGCAGCCAAGGCATTTATTGTGCAATCCGAACTATGCGGAGAAGTTGAGACATTCAGAAGCATCCCTAAAACCCGGGCATCGTCTTTCTGATGGCAGAGATTGCATGGCTGTGCTCACAGGAGTGTTTCAGTCTGCCAGCAGACACGGGAGTGTGTCTGGTTCCTCTCGGTCGTCCTCAACTTTCCCATAGCCAGGAGTGACAGAAAGGGGAATTTGACCTCAGCGTGCTAGAGACCGCCTGGCTGTCTGCCTTTCCCTTTTTGTCTGCTCTTTCTGAGGATGCAGTCACACTACCAAATTACCTTGAGTCATCTGCCCTGGAAGTGTTTCCCGTGGGTTGCCTGTGATAAAGTGTGAATGTACTAGGAGCATTTTAATCTATGCTGCGAGGGGAGGCACTGGTGTGGTGTGAATCCACTGTGGACCCTACGTGTTTCTGAGATATCCATCTACCTGAGCCAATGTCACGTGACTCCCCAGAATCTTTTCTGCAAGGGACTGGTTCCATACCTTCGGTCCACACAGCTTGCTGATCAACCAAGAGCCTCCTTAAGCAGCCCCAGCAGCAGATTATTCTGTTTCCCTTTCTCCCAGATTGCAGAGAACACACCTATCTTCCTCTGCTTTTGATGGCTTTGGAAAACGTTACTTCTGTGTTCCTGGGAAAGAGCTTCAGAGCACTTCTATTTTCTGCCTCACAGGGAAGCAGAAACTGTGAAATTATCAGCATCCTCTGGTTATACGTTCCCTGGAGCTGTTATACTGTGCAGTCTGAAATAGACATCTGGCCCCAGGGAATTGCTAATGATGCAGTCAGTCTCAGCATGGCACATGCTCATTCCTGGGGAGTTACTGAGTTAGCATTTATAGTTCTACTCTTTCCTTCTGAGTAGATGAAACCCTCTGATTTTCCCTAAGCACTGAGGTCTTGGGTGCTGGATTCTGTTCTCATGACAGCTTACTTGGAATGTCACCAGGAAGCTTTCAGCCTGGATCCTTCCTCCTAAAATCATAGACTACAGTAGCATCATGCCAGAGATTCTTCCATAACTTGGTGTCTGGTGCAGGCAATAGGAAACTGAGGTCTTGCTAGACACAGTTGCAGAATAATCAACTGAAGACTTCTGGAGATGGATGATTGGTACTGGGGGCACTGGAAGCCTTTTGCACCTGGGGAAATAAGCTCACAAATAGAAAGCAGAGTCAGCAGCCACTAAGGAAAACACAAGTGAAAAAACTGTGGGGAGTGAGCCCTGCTGGATGTTATGATGGTGGTCCTCAGTGTGGGTCCCTACAGTAGAGAAACAGCAGTGGTAAAGGATGAAGTGAATTCACTCAAGGTTCATCCTGTTCTCTGGTTGCTTTGTCAATTTCTGTTCCTCCTGCCACTTTTTGCAAAGAGGGATTTTTTTTTTTGTGCGGGCAAGGGTTGAAGTAACAGGAACACTTTTACTATATTTCACATTAACTTGCTGGTGAAGACAAGACCTCTCTTGCATGACCTACATGCCTGAACTCAGAATCCCTCTCCTGGGCCTGCCATCTTCAGATTTAAATCCTTTAAACAAGCTCAAGTTTTCATCTCCTCATCCATATTTCCAAAGCATGTAAGCCTCAAGGCACTAGGCCAACAACGGAATAGTGCTGAGCACAAAGATGTTTTTGTAACCACATCAACTCAGCCCAAGGCAGATCAACTGCAGCAAACCCTGCAGATTGCTCCACCTCCTGGTGTAGTTCCATTAGAACCTCCCATTTCTGCCAGTCCTCAGCTGATAGCAAAAATGCCTCTTTCAGCTTTGGAACTATTTTCTCCACTTTCAGTGAAATGCTGTTGAGGGCTGCCAGAGACTCAGCAGTGACACAGATCTATCTGAATTCAGAGGTTTGGAAGTGTTCCTTCACGCTTGTCATCTCCTTCAATAAGCACTGCATTGTACCAAGTCTGTACATTCTTTACTGCTGTATTTGTTGCTATGGCCAATAGTGCCAAGTTTCAGTGTGATTCTTTTGGGAGACTAGACAGAATTCTGGATTTTCCTTCCTTCTGCTTTGTTTATGCTCCTGGCCCCTGCAGTGTTCTCCCTTACCATCATCCAAAACTTCTTCCCAAACAGGAAAGCACTGCCCTCTCCAGTCCCTCCACTTGTACACCCAGCTGCAGTCCCTCCTTGGCCTGAAGCATTGCAGCAGAGAAGCAATGGATGGATTCCCCCTCTAGCCAGGTGTTTCTAAAAGTGGGGAGAAGCAGGAAGGAACAGATGGGACTGGCCTTGAGCAGAGAAAAGGGAGATGTTTAGCAGGGGAGCAACAGAGGCACAGCGTTGTCAGTCCATGTCAAACTTGGGAGAGCAGCAGGATGCACTGCCTCATTGCCATGGAGACAGCCAAAGAGCTGCCTGGGCAGATTTAGAAATGTCTCCTGCTTGGGACGACTTGTGGTACATGTCATCTATTTTTGCAGAGATTAAAACAAGGTGGAAAAGAGGAAATGTCTGACACTGAGAGTAAAAACCTGTTTTCTTTCTTAGTTTACAGCAGAGAGTCAATCCTTTGTGGCTTAATGGAGATATTTGTTCACCTCTGAGAAATATATCCTGGTTTTGATGGGGATTATTTTTTCCCCCTGTCCTCATACTTTTTGGGGTCTTTCATCAATCACTTTTGGCATTATGATTCTAGCTGCCATTTCAGTGCTCTTAGACTTTTCCACGGTGCTCCTCATGTGACGTTCCCTATGTGACATTTCTCCACAAGGTGAAATTCCTTGCAGACCCTTGATGATCCCAAGGATCTCATAGGCCCCTAAAGAGGCTGATCCAGTCTCACCATAGCACCTCAGTGTTTTTCATCTCACATCTTTCCCACTTGATTACTGCAAACAGAAAGTTATTGGTCCCCAGAAGCTGCACTTTGCAAAGTACAGAACAGGTAGAACTGCATGATTACCTGCAAACAGCTGTCTTGGGAATCATCCTGGATCTGTCATTCCATAAGCACTGATTCTCTTCCATGTCCATCAGCAGTCAGCACATTTGTACTGTAGCAAATAAACAAGACAGGGAATTGATACAAAATACTGGCATACCCTGTTTCCTCCACCTCAGCAGCTGTGGGGAGGGCAACAGCAAACTGGTTTGTGTTTATTTAGGCAAAAGAGAAAGGATGCACATGCTTATGAGAAATGGAGAGGCAGAGATTACCACAAGAGTAGTAAACCATCATTAAATGAGGTATAAAATGTCTGCCCTTCCCCCTGCTGTGTCTGACCTTCACAAGGAAGGGTCCCAGGTGTGTAACCAGCTGGCAGTCTCTGGAGTCACGAGGAAAATGTACAGTTGCTACTGTAGGAGTGGGAAGGAGGTGCTGGCCAAGTTCAGTGCTCTGTTTCCACAAAAATATTTAGAGAGCCATTATATGCAGGAGAGTCAATACTGGTAACTAGATCTATTTGTTCTGGAATGCATCTCCCTGAAGTCACCCTTCCAGGGCTGACTGCACATACAATTCCATGTACTCCTGCTGAAACAGCTTCAGAGACCTTCTCATTGAAGCAGTTCAATATTTTCATGCATTTTTAATAAGCAGCAGAGTAGGCTGCAGAATAAACCTGAGGTAGGTTTGAGCTGGTGTCACAATGAGAACAGTGATATTACATAATGTGGTTGGGACCCAGGTGAAGTTGTTTCCGAGCCCAACAGAAAGCTGGTGTGTCAGAGAGGGTAAACAACAGCTTCAGAAAACACAGCTCAGCTTAGAGGGGTGAGACAGTATTTATACAGGTTCAATACCTCTCTTGGTTTGATGTTTAGCCAGACTAGAAGGATCTCCTCCTTTTTAAACATACTGAAGAAATAACCTCCTCAACTTAAACAAATAAAACCTCAACTATTACACCATCCCAGCTGGCAAGATTCATTCTATTACCTAAGATGGTAAGGAAAGGCAAAATTAATTACTCCTCAAAAAAATAATGCAGGTTTCCCTCTCAGCAATGGAATCACAGCAATTAAATTGGCTGTTGCACCTCCTGCTTGGTCATGGCAAGTTCATCACTTGAATTTCTGAGCTGGGAGAGGAAGCCAGGAACTCACTGGTTTGCAGTAGGGCTTCACTTTTTTTTTTTTTCTTTTTTTTTTTTTTTTCCCAAGGAGGATTTCAGTTCAGCAGCAAAAGGCAATGTGATTCTGAGTAAGGTTACCACTGCCCTCTGCCGAGAGGGATGGGGGCGTTTCTTTCCAGCTCATCTGCCGGCAAAACCAGCAGCTTCACGGCTTGGAAAAGTGTGACTGCTGCTGCTGCTTCTGCCTTTTTCTCCAGAGTTTGCTGATCTGAATCTCTCACACCAAATATTTTGAAAACTCTATGCCTCACACAAGAGTAAAAAGGAGCAAGGGTATTTATGCACAAAATCTTGACATGATGATAGCAGAAACTGTGAAAGCTTGAGCCGGAGTTTTTAAAAAGCAAACTTTATGATTTATAAACACTTCAGGCATCGTCAACAATGTGATATCTGCTGGAGCTAGTTTTTGGCTTTCCTGCCAAAATTCAGTCATGCATTATCAGATCAGGCTTAAGTCCTCCACAGTTTCTTGAATTATTTCCTTTTTAACTGTAGCACTTGCCCGACGGAGTTCTGGCCTCAGTCTTACATGCACACCATTATTTCTGGTTATGTAAAAATGGATGCTCATGTAATGCTACATTTGTAACTGGCTTTACATTCTAAATCCGACATTGCTGTCCTTTTCTTAATGTTTTTAAAAGGAAAATATTGAAGTGGAAGCGGTTACAATATTTTTCACCACTTGAGGGAGCTCCTTCATTTATCTATCAGGATGTTCCCATTGCGTCCGCACACTGGGTAATTCTAAACCAAACTTTTAAAACAGTTAATTGTAGGATCTGCTGACATATGTGAAAGCCACTGAGGATCTCAAGTGACTGACTCTAAAGCTAAGATAGAAGTTTTAAAGGAATTAATCATCCTGGTCAATAAATGAGGGCATCAGAAAGAGCCACAGCTGCTCACTCCCTAGGATGACTGATACCAAAATTCTTACAATAGAAAATAAATTAGAGTTACACTGAATTAAGAGTAGGCAGCATTAATCACATCTATTTTACAGCAATGCCAAAAATGACAGGAGGGACCAGGACCCAGGACAGAAATAGAGAAGGAGAGTAGGAAACAGGATGTCCTGAGTTAGAAGGGACCCTCAAGCATCATCAAGTCCAGCTCCTGACCCTGCACAGGAGGTCCCCAGAAATCACACCTTGTGCCTGAGACTATTGTCCAAAGAAAGAAAGAAAGAAAGAGAAAGGAGGGAAACAAGCAGTGCTGCTAAAGTCCAGTTGCTGCCTGGGGCTGGGAAGGCGAAAGCCACTGGAGCTGAGGCAAGAAATTAGGGGATGAGGGCCAAGGTTCCCACGTCACCAGTGGGAAGGACCAGGCGGTGATTCAGCCAGGAGTGCTCAGGAGCAGCTGTGGTTGGGCAATCATTGAGCAATGCATCCGGAGGATTAATGTACAACACTCCAGAAAATCAGCATCACAAGCACCGTGCTGACAAGCGGGGTGAATGATGCCGCCGATGAAACAATGCAGCGATTTACAGCGGGAAAGACAATAGCAGATGATGGGCGTGAGTGGCAGGAAGCAGAGGTGGCAGTGCCTTCCCCCAGCTGCTTGTAAATAATGGGAAGGAAGGTAAGAGAGCAGCCACTTGGTTTTTTTCGGTGAGCCTCTAAAGAGAAGGGAAGGAAGGCTGTGAAAAAGCTCTGCAGGGAAAAACCCAGAGAGCAGGGAGGGAGCTCAGTGTTCCTCACCCTGCGCTGCCTTGGCCTGAGAGATTTGTCAAGAGCTGCCAAGAAAATCTGGTGGCACCTCTGTGCAGGTGGCCACCTCTTTATGACAAAATAAACAATGCAAACTTGTTCTGAAGGTCAGCTGCACTTTTCTTCCTACTAAAGGAATCTCATTTTCTTACCACCCAGAGCCAGGCTTTTCCTAATCGAATGAAACCGTTTCAACAAGAAGTTGTTGAGTCTTAGGATATTTTTGTACAATGTGCATTCATTGTTTTGTTGGGTTTTGATTTTTATTTTGTTTACACTTGCTCTCCCAGCCAGTGCTGGCCCCACAACTTCATTGTAAATAGCTGGCACAGCATTTTTGGCATGAGGGCACCACAGATCACATACAGCCTGACCTGAAAGTACCTCTGAGCAGCACTGTGTTAAAGTTCACTTCTTAAGAACAGGGACGAGTTTATGTGAGAATTCCTGCTGCTCTCACCCATTGCATTTCAGCAATGATAAGGCTTTTAGTTTTTTCTTTTCATTTTTAGAAGTTTTCTTATTAAGCAGCATGAAGGATGAGTGATGGGATAATATTGTGCGTGTACACTTGCACAATAAAGCAGTTTCAGACTTTTTCACCCAGTGGCTCTGCTCAAGAGTCTCCACAGATATTTAAAACTACTTCTGAAAGTTTCAGCAGCTACAATTTAAATGTGTGTCGGGGGTGTGTGCTGGTCAAAATAAATTTTAGTAACAGGTCTGATAGGTAAAAAGTGACAGAAATGTTTTATTACCCCATTGTATCTTTGTATCTTGTTTTGAGGTCACCTTTCAAGGTGCACCTGGGGACATATAGTGCACAGCACAGCCCTGATGTCCTGAGGAGGAGGAGGAGAGACGTGTACTTGCCAGTAAGAGATTAGTGGGTAAGTTCTCCTGGCTCACGGAAAACTTTCCCATTTGCAGTGTGAAATGCAGCCCACAGGAGGTTACTAGAGTTTGTTTGCTGGTGACGTGTTCTGTGACTCACCCTCCATCACAAGCCTCTGTCTGAGGAGAGAGAGAAAGCAAGGTACAAACCCCGGCTTTTGTCCCATTTTCAGCCCTCTGGAGCAGACTTTGTCCCAGTTTTTGTCCCCGTGGAGCACAGCTGGGACTAAAAGGAGAGCTGTCCAGCCAGGCCCGTTCTCAGCTCCCACTCCCCAGGGGAACAACATTCGTGAGGGAGAACACCCCCTTGACACAAGACACCACTTCTTGGGGGACAACTCAAACTGGGGGACACCCCACTTTTACTTCCCTGTAGAAATACCTAGCCTGGATACCGTTTGGAAGCACCCCCGGGGTAGGACACACATTTGTGCTGAGCCTGGGTGCTGGGGGAAGCACTTGTTGAGCAACTCGTGTGTTCCCACTGAAGGACGAGAACAGATAACACCACTGGGCCCTCCTGGCCTTGACTTCGGCGTCCTCCCAGTTCCTTTAAATAATTTTCCTTGTGCCTGGGGTGTGGGGATGGAGCAGGGGGTGCTCAGCGTGAGGACAGGCCTTGCCTGTGCGGGTGACTGAGCCCGCCCGGACCTTGGGCTGGGTGGTCACAGCTGGGATTGACACCTTGGAACCAGGACTGACATTCCCTCAGCNACCAGGACTGATTCCCTCAGCTGGACTGAGGCCAGAACCAGAGATCTCGTTTATTTTCTTTTTTTTCCTCTCTTTCTTTCTGTTTCTCTCTCTTTCTCTCTCTCTCTCTCACTCTTTAATTAATCTCTTACCCTCTCTCTTCCCTTTCCCCCTACCCCTTTATCCAAAACCCACTGCCTCCTGCTTTACCCAGAACCCACTGTTCTTATAGGAGGTCAGGTACCAGAATACCAGTTCCCATGCCAAGCGTGTAGCTTACTGATAAAACTTCTGATTGCTCGCGGCCCCTCTGCCTTCCAAGCATTTGCCAAACGCGGGCGTTCCCTCACCCTTCACGGAGGGTCACCGCCTTTGACTTCCCGCCTCAGGAGGGCCGCGGGGAGGCGGCGATACGGGAGGGTGTGGTGAGGGGGGGGCGGAAGGCGGGAAACTGAGGGGAGGGGGGAGCGCGCGCCCCACGTGCGCCTCACGTGCCNCAGCCGCGCGGGGCTGGGGCTCGGCGGAGGCGCGGGGAGGCAGCGGGGCAGGGGCTGGCTCGGAGGCTCGGCAGCGCTTTGGGCAGCTCCCAGCCGTAGCCTCAGCCTTCTCCTGCCGAGTGCCGCGCGCGTTGCGGACGGGCTGTGGAGTGACCTTAACTTTGGTTTGTGCAGTGCCCTTAACTTTGTTTTGGTCGCTGGCTGGTTCGCTCTGCAGGTACCGAGGGTCCGCGTCTGCGATGCCCGAGGGCCAAGAGGCTAAAGGAGAACTTTAAAGAGCTGAAAGTCTTTGGGATAAGGTTGTTATCTAGTGTGGTTAGTATTGGAGGCAGGGGATTGGAATCAGGTGATCCGTAAGGTCCCTTCCAGCCTAAGCCATTCCCCGAACCTTAGCTGTTCCTCACCGAGCCTTTTGTGCGGAGATGGACTTCCTGTGAAGTGTTGTTTTTCTCCCAAGGCATCTTCTAATTAATTGGCAGTTTGTCGAAAGGGAAGACGGAGAAGCTCAAGGTCTCTGAGCCCTTTACGAGTACCGTAGATCAGGTGAAGTCAGGGAGTTTCTGCTAGGAAATCTGTTAATGGGTTTGTAGATCTCCAGACTTCACCTGCAGTTGTGGATGCCCTCAGAGTGGGGTGAAAGGAGTGACTGTTCACTGGTTGTGAGGGGGCTGGCGAACACCTTGGGGTTATCGTGGCACTGTGTCACGAGTGTTTCGGTTCTAGAGGAGATGGGAGGGAAGGGCTGATGCCCTCTTTAGGCTCTGATGTGCTGATAATTACTTAGGTACTGTAGTGCTGCGCTTCTCTTCATGTGGGAACTAGACTAGGAAAATGTTTGTTTTCGTAGATTTCCCCTAGCAGACTTCGCGTTTTGGTGTGGAAAAAGGCTGAGCTGTGATAACTTAGCCTATCTGAATTATTAACTCTTTAAGTTAATTGTTTTAATTTTTATTTCCAGCCACACATGACTTTTCCTCCACCCACTCCAAGACTGGTTATTTTTAACTCGTCTTTGTTAACCTTCCAGTAAGATACTGTAACCACTCTGCACCGGTGAGGAAGGAATGCCTTCCTAACTTCTTGAAGAAGGTGAAAAGTGTCCTGAGACAATAATTAAACTTCTGGTCCTCTGTTTGAGCTGGAAAACTCACCCAGTTATTGATTTGTTGCTTGGTGGTGGCTGGTGTTTATCCCCTGTTAGGCTGTGTAGCCTGAAAAGAGAATAGGAGACTCCTGCTAGAGGGACAAACACAGGAAACTGAGTTCTGGAAACCTGTGGTCATAGTTTTATTTCCCTTTTGCAGATGGGCCAGCCTCCTTATTCTGAGGAAATCCATCCTTAATAAGTTTTTTTCACTAGTTCCTGAGTTTTCCTGGCCTCTCTGTAGCAGCTCATCTGTGCTGGTGCACGTATGCTGTTCACTAGCAGCTAAACACATCTGCTGCAGAGCTTGTGCCAAGATGAAAAAATATATCAAGCTTGAAAATGTGGTTACATGCATGCCTGTGAGGTTTTCTGGAAAATATCTGCAATTGTCCCTGGTTATAGCTGCATCTCCAAGAGATTCTTGAGTTAAATTTTATGGAGAGTGTTCTGGGATAGCACTTTGTAACCCAATTAGAGTCTCCTTGTCCACTTCTCATTAGCTGAGAATTTTGTTTTCATCCTGCATGTGGTGCTTCAGGTGTTCCCTGCTGACAGCTGTGTCCCCAGCAGTGACCTTTGGCATTGAAACTGGTGTCATTCAAACCAGATTCTCTTCCTGTTTGCAAGGCAATCATTGTCTGGCCAAGCAGAACATGAGGATCCTTTGAGGAAGCTGCTCCTGCAGCAACAGCTCAGAACTCGACAAGGAAGGGCTCAAGTCAAATTTTGCTGGTGGTTCCACGAAGTAAACCTGCCACATCTCACAGAAGACAAGTCTTGATGTCCACCTGGCTGTCAGAAAGAATTGCAAGGGCTTTTTGTCATTTTAAAGATTTTGCAAAAGCTTCAGTTATATTAAGTAGTTATAAAGTCTGTAGGGAGAAAAGGGTTGTGTGGGGAGCTGTTTTCATTGTGATAGGGAACTTACTTGGTTACTTTGTTCCTGTACTGCTTGTAGCAAGGGAAGGGAAGTATGATCAACAGTAAATGACTAATTCAAGTGTGTGCTGAATTTCCTCTGTCCTCGCTCTGAATTCATAATGCAGGGAAGAAAGTCTAACTTCAATATGAAAAAGGCTATATAAATATACTGTTGAACAGTAAATGAGATTTTTTGGTCATTAATTTTTTCTCTCCTTTTCTGATCTAGCTAGGTAACCATGGCAGGTGATGACTGTGCAAGGAAACGCCAGTCTGGCTCCACTGCAACCTGCAAGACCCCTGAGAATGAAGAAACACAGAGGAGACCTGAGAGTGAGAGGTCCTTTCAAAACTCAACCAATGGTGAGACTCAGTGGCTCAGCACTGGTTGCATCTCTGGCATGTGATCTCCTTTAAGGTGCCCTTTCTACTCATGGCTCTGCCTCTTTGCTCCTTCATTTGTGTTTTTCTGTCTCTGGGAGGGCTGAAGGTGGAGCTCCCTGTGTCCCAGCTGCACCCCTTCAGCAGGTGTGGGTTGTTTGGGGTGCTGTCCTGCAGAGCTTTCCCTCAGGAGCTGTGCACTGCAGTGCTTGCAGGGATCTAAAACAGTGATTGTCACAGGAGGAAGAGATTCATTAATGCTGTAAACGGTGCAAATGCCTCCTGGAAACACTTTTGAGTAATCCTGGTAAATGCTTTTTCTGGGGCTTCATCTCACTTCCTTTACAACTTTTAAGTATGTGGCTTCTCAAGATGGAAGAAAATGGTCTTTAACACACCAGGCTAAGTTGGTGTATCCACCTGACAGACAGGTGGAGATGGGATGCCAGAGAGAATGATTCTCTGCTGCTCTGGGATTCTGTGCATGTCAGGACAGCTCCCTTCTATTCAGACTCAGTCTTGGCTACTAGAAAACTGAACAATTAACAGTTGTGTCTGTGCTCATTTGTTTTGTGGTCACCTTAAAAGTTATGTGGCTTAAAGCTGGCCTTGTGGAAGGATGAGCTGCTGCCATGCCTTTTCCAATGGGTTGCAGGGACAGTTGTTTGGCACTATGAGTGGTTTTGCCTGTGGACTCTGTGACCCTCTGTAGTTCCTGATTTATGCTGTACCACACTCCAGCCCAGTGATAAGGAGGTTAGAGATGAAACTGCAGCTTGTTTTCTTTTTCTTTGTGAGATTAAGCAAAAAGCTGAAGTAGTTTATCACAATGTGCCATGTGAGGGCAAGATCCAAAACCCTGGTGCCAGTGACTCAAGGAGATAATTCTCACTGATATGCTTCTGGGTATCATCACTCTTTCAGTAGTACTTCCTTCAGCTGAAGTGGAAGTTGGAGCAAGTTGAAGTTTAGGGCAAGTCAGATTTCTTATTAATATAATGCATTAATATAAAATTTCTTATAAATAAAATGCATCAGAGAGAAAGCCATCCCACAAAACTGCTTGGAGAGCTGGGATTTTAAGATATTGGTGGCACAATAATTTTAATTTGATAAATGGGACTGTATTAGAAAATTGTAGGGAGTTGGTGTCTGCTGGAATCCAGTGATGCTGGGTTTGGGATTAGAGTTCTACCACTTTACCCTCTTTGTGTGTGGAAACTCCTTAACTGTAATGAATAAGTAATAAATAGAGCAGTGATAATTGGGACTCGATGGGGGTGTGTGTCTGTCTTTACAGGCCGTTCATTTTAACACCTCTGAGATGTGGCAAAACCTCACTGCAGGCAGATACTCTGAGTGTGTAGCAAACAAACACCTTGGGGTAGATCCCTTGGAAGTGTCCATGTGCTTGGTGGGTTGGCTTGGAACAGTGCAGTGTGGTTTTAATCCCATGCAGACTGCAGTGAAGGACAGCAGGGAGGAATCCTGGTTAGACTTGAGTGCACCTCACCTGCCAGGGTTGCTGCCAATTGAGCAGAGGTGTCACAAAGCGTTGGTGACAACAGGAGGAACACAGGGAGGTAGGAGGCATGAATCTGCTGCCTTGAGGCATGGGAGAGGAAGATGCATCCCTCTGGTCAAGAATTCTTCTGTACAGGGGAGTTAAGTCAGCAGCTCTGTGACCCAAAGGTTGAAGATTAATGAAGCTGAAGTGTTTGTGAGTTGCAGACATTGGCCTCTTTGTGTAGGCCAGGGTGCCTGTGTAACAAAGTAGGATTTTGATGGCTGAGGTGGGAGAATTTCTCAGAAGAAGCAGGCACAGATGTTTTTTCTCTTTCTTTTGTCCTGGCCATTCTCTCCTCGATAGCTGTTTCTAAGGCATTAGTGCTGTTGTGCACAAAGGCAGTGTGAGGCTAACAATCTGCTGTCTGGCAACAGCTTTTTTGTGTTGTAACAACTTAATGCTGGGTGTTGTGAAGAATTTTAGACAAAATGCATGTTTGTTGCAGTCAAGAGATTCTAGCCAGGCCAAGAATGTACAGAAGTAAATATTGTAGTATGTTTATGGCAATTATTGACATAGAAAATCATTTATGTGATTACCCACCCTTGATCCTCTCTGATTATAGCAAACACAATCTGCTTTCTATAGTAAGAGTTGAGGGCCAACTGACTTGTTTCCAGAAGTGTGTGAACTTTCTACAGAAACTTCTAGGCCTTTAATGCTTTCTTAATTAAAACTCAAATCCATTGGCTGAACTGAAATTGCTTAGAGGAATAATTTTAAAACATGTATTGGCTTTAGAGATAGAGTAGGTCCGACTCTTCCATTTTTACAGTTGAGGTTTTTTTTTTTCTTGGTTCTTCAGTGTTTCTGAAGATTGTCTCACTGTTTGGGTTCTAAGATCAAATAGTTTTTACTCAGGTGCTCCTGATTTTGTAGAAGTGTGGAAATATTCATAACACGGAGATTGCCAGAAGATTTCTTCTGTGCTTTGATTTGTTTCTATCTTGTAATTATTCAGCCTGCAATTTCACTTTAACAGAGTAGCTGAACTTCAGTCTTATACATAATTTCTCTTCCTTTAATTAGCTCCAGTGTTGTAATTAAACAACTAATTTGGTCCTGGCTTAGAGTCAGCAGATGATCTAGGTGGCAATAATCCCCTGTCAAAAGCCAGGCTTCCTTAATAAGATTAGTCTTACATGTTTTCAGCAGGAGATACATAGAGAAATATAAAACTGTTCTGCCTAATGGTGTATTGGTATTGGACTGTACCAATCACCTGGAATGAGCATACAGAAACTGCATGGGCAGACCTTAAAAGCCTAGAGAGGACATGGATCATAAGCATGCACATGAATGACTCTAAAATGCTCAGATAGTCTGTTAAGAGCAGTAAAATGGTGAGTCTGGAGTCTGTTCTTGTTTGCCCAGAAATCAGGAAGGGACTGGAAGTGTCTCTGGAGGCTGCTCTGCAAACAAGCAGTGTGGCATGTCTGTTTGGTGTGAGTGAGCCTGGTTGGTAATGCTGATCTCAGAAAGGGGCTGTTATCTTCCAGGGGAGAGGTTACTATCGATCATCCCTGGTGCAAAAGTTCATGGTGATGCACAAATTGTGTGTGCCTACAGAGGGATGGAGGAGGAGAGAGCTCTCCAACAGGGAGCAATTTAGAAAGATTTAGCCTTTGCTGTATGACTCACAGCAGTGAGTGTTCAGTGTTTCAACAGGCTTCTTCTTGTGGGTTAAGCTGCTTGAATTGAGTATCTGGCATGTGTTTCTGAGAGATAGATCAAAAAGCTCTTTTTTCTAGGTGGATTCTGGTAATTCTAGGGGCTGTCATGTTTTGGAACCTGTGGGTGAAGGCTCAGCAGATTCTTGTGAAGAGCCTGTGGACATGGTAGCATAATGTAGAGAATGCTGGTGTTCCTTCTTGCTAGTGAAGAGGCTGTTTGGGTTCCATGTCCCTGCAGAATTGACTTTTTAAGCTAAATACTTGCCCAGCTGCAGTGCAGTGACCTATGACCTGTGAATTCTTTAAACAGATCAGCTGAGTCTAGTCATAACTTGCCCCTACTTACTGAGTGGCCAAATAAATTACCATTAGTAAGGATAAGGGCTCATTAGCATCAAATTATTATTGTGTGTTGTATTGTAGCAATATGGAACTCCTGCCCCTCTTTACAGTAGCTCTGCACTAGATTTGCTTTAATATTGCTTTGCTTCTGATAACATCTTCAGTGTTTTTGGAGAGGGAGCCTTTAAATACAGGTGGCTGACAGTAATGAAGTTCTCCTGCCTGTGTTGCTTTAACCTCTTGAATGGGCTGGGTTTTTTTGGATCCCAAGCTGCAGCCCCAACATCATGTGAGTGATTCTCAGCTCTACCCATTGCAAATGTCACTTATCTGTAACATGTGCAAGAGTGGGTTGAAAAAAGGACAACAAGATCCTTTAGAAGAGGTACTTTGTCAATCTTGTGAAACTTTAGTTGCTCAACTTCTCAACAATCAAGAAGCTTTCTTAATCTTCAGGTGATTTTTTTATTGGCTTGGTTTTCAGAGGAAAACAAAGCTTACAATTAAATTGTTCATTAATTTTTTTCTTCTGACTTTTGAACCTGCTTGGAATTCAGCCTGTACAGAGGAGTCACACTCTAAAAGGATCAAGCCCAAGACCAGTGGTCCTCTGAAGATGTTGTCAATGTCCTTGGTGATGGGAAGAGAACCCAATGCCATTAAATAAAAACCTCTCCCTGTGAACAAAGCTCTTCCAAAGTAAGCCTTGCTTAAGCCTCCTCTGAAATTGGCCACTATTTCATACTAGTCTTCAAGACAACTTTCTCATGACTTTAAATGTATTTTCTGTCATCTTAAGGCATATATCAACTTTTTAAATGCAAAGAGGTGCCTCCTTGTATAGTGCAGCCTTGAGTCCATTTTTCTATAATGCTGTTGCAATCCCAAAGTGATACAGAGGGATCCAGGCTTAATTTGCAGGGTCAAAGGAAAGTGCAGATTTGGACTTCTCAGCAGTGCACATTTCCTTTTAGACTCAAAATCATGTGATGAATGTCTTCTCCAGTGACCTGAGAGAACATAAGTGGTGTCTTGTGCAAGGGAAGATGAGTGATTAAAGATGATGTGCTTTTTCTCTGGTATCTGCCTTGTGACACAGCTGGGTTTGTGGGGTGATGCAATGCAGCAGAATGGGTTGGTTTGGGGTGAGTTTTCTTCTCCTACAGAAGATTTTGTGTTGAGGAAGACAAGCTCACAGGTGAGTTTACTTTGTCATGTGCGTTGCTTAGACTGAAGCCATGGAGATCTCGATTTTAAAACCTATTAAAATATGCTGTGTTTCTAATCTTTCTGTGCATGCATACTAGTAGGAGGGCCACTTAAGAGACAGGAGGACATTTTAAATTCTAATTTAGGAATTACAGCATCAGCAGGTTGGGCACTGTCCTCATTTCTTGTACAGCCATTAAAGCTGGACATTTGGTATGTGTAAAGCTATACCCAATTTTAAGGCCTTGAAGTCTAAAAGAGTGTTTTATTTCCAAAGTGAGCCATGCCTGGGTAGTTTTTAATGTGAGTTTTTAATCACTGAGGCTTCAAATGCAAGATCTGACAGGAAATACACGGTCAAAGAACTGGTTATTTTATTTTTAGCTTATCTTAAAAAGGAGATAATGCAATTCCTTAAGTCCCACGTGTCCTGTCCTCTTTGGCTGTTGTCGGGTGGCTTCAAGCAAACTTGATATCATCTTGAAGATTGGCAGCTGGGTAAGGGACACATATTCTTAGTTTTCTGAAGAGAAAGGTTAGTTGTTCTTTGAGCTCAGCAGCTCTCTCCTGCTTTCTAGCAGGTCAGCACAAGGTGGTTCTTCCCATAGTAGTAAGAGGAGTGGGTCAGGAATACTATTGTGGAATGGCACAGTGGGGGAGTAGAGCCACTGAGAACATCTGAAGGGGATACAGTTCTGCTGGTTGTGGAACAATTAATTTTTTTCATGTATTGGGGGGAGAATCTTTTTGAGACCACCAAAGTTTGTGAGCTGAGTGGGTCAAGGGTATCTTACATTCTTCTCAAATTGTTTTCCAAACTGCTGTTGTTCTGGAAATGTAACAGCACAATGAGCTTAAATGCTGTGGTGTTTGGGTGTTCTTTTGTCTTGGAGGTGAGATGCTTAGCAACCAGGAGTTCTATTTTTATAAAAATGGATCTTGGATGCAGCCAAAATCAATGGCATTAAGCAGTTTCCTTGTTTGTTGTTACATTAGAAGTCTGCTAAGTAATAGGCAGTTGCTGCCAGTCTGTCCTTAGATCTATGGCTTCTGTAGCAGATAGAAAAAAACAAAATTCCTGCAGAGAGACAAAAATGAAAATTCCTGGTTGATTGGTGGGAAGGGGCATTAATGCTAACAACTGAGCATAGCTGCACTGAAGATAAAGTTTCTTGTGTTGTACTCTTTTCCAGTACTGGAATTTGAGTCACCTCTGAAGCAGGTCTACCTAAAATACTTAAAACCAGTTGCTCAAACAGGTTGACTGAGACTCCTGAGCATCACAGAAGCACTTCCTGTTCTGAAAATGAAATTGCCTTTTGTGTAGAGGCTGTGCTCATACAAGGAGGCCACGTTATGCACCGTGATAGTGCTAGAAGTCTGTTTTCTTGTCTCACAGCAGCACAACTTTGGCACCTCTACAGCAAATCTGTTAGCTCATGCTTCCCTGGAATCTTATTAGGGAATCACTTCAGTACCTTCTTTTTCTGAACCGGTGATGTTGTCTTAGAAACCGAACATGCAAGTTGTAAGGCTTTCTGTGTGTTGGTGTGTAAGGTGCTGCTGTAGCTCTAAGTGCCAAAGGATATGAACAAGGCAAGGTTTGCTGCTGTCTTTTCACTCTGACTGGTGTTTTAGGGGGATGGATGCTGCTGCTTCAATCTTGATTTTCCTTCATGTGCAAGACTGTCTCTTTTAAGTAGCTTTATCTTCTGTGTTGTTGTTATTGGAAAAGTGGAACACCAGCTGGTGGTTGTCCTAAAACACAACTGGTCCAAAATGTCTGACCTTTGGCTGTTGTTCCTCTTGATGTCACAAAAGCATCTCAGATGTGTCGTTTTTAAAGTTTTTTATGCAAAAGAAAGGTGGCATTTGAGGTTTACCTATTGGCCAATGGTGTTAGTAATGACAAAAGTCAGGTTGTGTTGATGGTGATGGTGTGTTAGACTGTTTACTTAAACAGTGAAACATATGAAGGAATACAGTCACACTGATATGTAGCACTTCTCCTGGGGGATAAAAGGAGTGGGAATAGCCAGGTTTGAACACAGGATAACTGTTCAACTTGCCATTCAGCCTGTCTTAGAGCTGATCATGGTATTTTACTAATAGCTGTGACTAGCTGCCTTGTCTGTTGACGATGTAGAGGCCTCCAGACACACCAAACTTAGGTCTGGTTAAGATAAAACCCTGATAAAAAATCAGCACACTTGGAAATGACCTTCTAAGGATCATTCTGATTGCTGCTTCAAGGCTGAATGTGTTTAGGGACCTTGGAAAGATTTGAAGAGTTGCTGATGAAAAATAAAATCCAGCATGTTCTCAGCTGTTGACTGCCTTACAGTGCTGTGATCCTAAAATATGTGGTCATAGTTTATGAAATTCCTGCACCTTTGATTTGAGTTTAGGTGGGATCCTATTAGAAGTCAGAAATGCCGTTGAAAAATTGGTGTCTGAACTACTGTATGCTGTGCTTTTTGCATTTTTAGACATGCAACTAAAAGTATTCAATATTTGCTTTCTTTCCTCAGGCTGGGTTGATGTCGACCACGTGATAACGAGGAAAATGCAGCTCATAGCAGAAGCTGAGGTAAACACAATTCTTGCTTGTGGTGGGGAGCAGGACAACTGACCCTGGAAGTGTTTTGGAGAGTCACTGGAAGTGTTTTGGAGAGCCCTGGAACACAAATAGCCCCGTTCAGCCCTAGCTTGAGTTCATTGACTTTTGCACAGCCCTCTTTCTCTGCCCCACTTTGCACAAGAGGGGTAACCATCATTATGTGATGAGGTTCTGTCTTACTTGACCCCAATAGGCTGAAGTCCGAAGATAAGCACGAACTTTGAGACCTGTAAATAAAGTGGAAACTGCCTTACCCCACTAACTTTTGGCAGTGTGATGATTAGCCAGCCTGCTTACATATTGATCCTTTAAAATGCTGTGTCCTGCTATCCATTCAATAAAGGGCAGCAAATAATATTTAGAAAAATAATTAAATAATACTGTAAGCAATAAGTGGAGCCTGCATCCCACAGCTTCTGCTGCCCTGACTGTGGAGATGACCTGCCTGAGCTTTGGTCTCTTTCTTTTTGTCAGTGAACAATATCCTCAAAGAAAATAGCACTGGGTGTTTCTGGCACCATCTGCATCTGTGTGGGCTGCCTTTGTCTTAGATTATATTAAAGTGATTTATGCCCAATTTAAATGAAATTGGCTAATGATGAACTGCACCCTCCTTGTTAACCATTGTTTTGTGCACCCCTGTCCTTCAGGGCAAATTGCCCTGCACTCTTGCATCATTTTATTGCAGAAAATTCCACAGTAAATCTGAAGTAATCTAACTGGGCCAGCTTGACATGAATAGTAGGGAGTGGATACTTAGAAGACAGAGAAAAATACCTTGCACCTTTGAAATATTTTCCTGTTTCACTTCTTTTTTTTTTTTTTTTTCCTTTTTCTCCCAACCTCTTTAGGTGATGTGTTGTTTATAACAGGTATAACTAAAGTGTATTGAAATAGTCTTCTGCAAAGGGTGTGCTGCTATTTTTGCTGAAACTTCTAAAATTCAGCCCTTTAGAGAGCGGGTCAGCTCAGAATTTTATTTTGGATGTTGCCTTATCCTGTTTATCCTTACTGAAAGCAGGAGATCAAGCCTGGTAACTTCTCTGCAGACAAAACAGTTGTTGTTAATCACTGTGTTGGCAGTGGGTGTTTTCAGGAGAAGGCTTTCACTGTAAAGTACAAGTAGCTTTGGAACTTCCAGGGAGCCCTAGCTGGTTGCANNNNAGCCCTAGCTGGTTGCAAGGGGACAGCTTGACCTTGGATTTCTTTCTTCAGAAGTATCTCTTGTTGCCTTTTATTTTTTTTTTCTGGTCACCAGCTTTGAGACACAATTCATAGAAAAAGTGATTTCTTACCCGCAAAGAGAATCCTAGAAAACCTGTTTTAATTGCTGAAATTTCTCCCAAAACACCCAGAGTTCAGATTTTTAGCTTTGAGTTATACAGCTTGCAGATTTATTTCAGGTGCTTCAAGGCTGAGGGGAAAATAACACCCTATTGCAGAATACCTGAGAATTCCTGGAGTGCTTGGCCCTTTTGTTGTGGGAACCACTGAACAGAGGCTTGCATTGCAGTTTACCTTTCCTGTAATAGGTATCTAAATTCTAGGCAGATGCTTGACTTGTGACAAGCCTGGTCAAGGTGTAAATGGGATTTGTGGGAGCTGGTTGTTAGTCATGCATAGGAGGTCTTCAAGCATCTGCAGTCTAAAAGTCCAGTCATTTATTCATTCTAAAGGGAGTTGAGAATGGTGTGTTCTGTCACTAGGTCAGGGCTGGGTGTTGTCATGTGTCAGTGGCAAAATTACTACATCTATTAGAATGAGAGAAGTTCTGGGGAGCTGTTGCAACTTTTTTTTAAGTAAGGGTTACTTCCCTCAACTTTCTCTGGCTTGTAATCAATTTTTTTATCATTGGCCAGCTTCTGCTTTTGATGGCATTGCATTCTCTTAAGGGTTTTTGGTTTGTAATTACAGTTAGCTACAATTTCTGCGCGGTCTGTACTCTGGTTTGTGTTTTATTTAGTCTATTAAGAACTCATGCCCTGCTCTCCCAATCCAAACATGGGTTGGTGTCAGCCCCGGAGGGTGTTAGGAGGAAGCAATCTCAGCAGAGTGCCTGCCAAAGGGAAGAGGTATTTTAAGGAAATATCACCTGCCAAACCCTCACTTGAGATCAGGCTAAAAAGGGGAGACACTACTAAAAAAAATAGCATTTTGATGGGAATGAATAGTGCTTTGTTTAGCATGGAAATGTGAGCACTCCAACAGAAGTAGCAATTTCTGTTTGACTTTTTCTAGGGATATGTGCATGTATGCTGTAAAATTGGGCTGTACCAGAGAGCACCAGTGTCTTCTGTTACAGGTTATATTCACAAGTACTCAATATTTTTGTTTATTTTTTCTCCTGTCTTTGAAGGAACAAGTTCATATCTCTTGCAGAGACAATCCTCTGCCTCCCAGGAAAGCAATATCTAAAAGCAACCAGATCCTAAGGATTTTGTTAAGCACTGGTGAAGCTTATTTAGTCTATTCTGGAAGCTACTAAATAGGAGAAAAATGGTTTTTTGAAGTTAAATATTAATCTGCTCCTTTTTCTACTGCAGCTTTTGTTTCAAGAGATCTCTCTGGATCTGACCAGTATAAAATAGGAGGAATGTAGAGTTCTGATCCATTGTGACTTCAGGGTCTTCTGCTTGTATGTGGTCTCACTTCAGATTGTCTTGTATTTTCTGCCAGAGAGTTAAACTTACTTGGCTGTTGTCACATTAAATAGGAGCATTTTGTAAGAATACATCATCTGTTCATGTATTTTATAGGATCACTGAATAGTTTGGGTTGGAAAGGACTTTAAAGATCATCCCATTCCACCCCTTGCCATGGATAAGGACACCTTCCACTAGGCCAGGTTGCTCAGAGCCCCATCCAGCCTGGCCTTGGACACTTCCAGGGATGGGGCAGCCACAGCTTCTCTGGGCAACCTGTGCCAGGGCCTCCCCACCCTCACAGGGAACAATTTTTTTCCAAACATCTGTTTTAAACCTACCCTCTGCCAGTTTGAAGCCATTGCCCCTTGTCTTGTCACTACAGTTCCTCATTCAGGCCCTGGCAGGTGCTGTGAGATCTCCACACAACCCTCTCTTCTCCAGAAACCTCCTTGAAAATAGTTTTTTTTTTTCCTTTTCAACTTTCAAGATGAGCAAGTAGATAGGATTTGGGAATTCTGACCTTGGAAACACATGTGTTTCTTGAGCAACTGATCAGTAGGAAGAGCAGATGAAATGATGATATGCAATTATCATGTAGGAAGACTTGCACCCTGAATATGGAGGCAAACTGGAAAAATCCTAGGCAAAGGATGGTCAGGCAAATATGGCTAGTAAACACTTGCCTTAAGAAAACAAAACAATGTGCAATTAGATTTTAAATAATTTCCTGAAAGTTGCCTTTTGTCTGGCAGAGTGCTCAAGAGTCGGGTTGGCTCTCAGCTGTGCTTCATCACTAGCTCATCACAGTTAGTGTTTGAGGACTAAATGTTAAGGAACTAAATTCTTAGAACTCTGATAAGTCTTTGAAAAGGCTAGAGCAATTCTGTGTTGAATCTGATGGGGAAGTTATGTTGTTCAAAGTCCTCTGGCCTGAGATGTGTGAACAGGCCAGGATAAGCCTTGGTCTTATCCAAGTAGGCTCCAACTGCTGGCATTTACAGAAATGTTTTCTTGATGCCTTGCTCTGTCCTGCTCCAGGATAAAAAGGAACATAAATAATTTATGAAAACATATCCAGCAAGTTAAATAGTTTACTGCTGTGTTTTTACTCTGTCAGCAACTGAAGCCAGCTTTCATGAAGGAGGTGGACAGTCACTTCACAGAGTTTGTTAACAGTTTGGTGGCAAAATCGGCACTTCTGGATTCCTCATCTCCAGCCTCCCTTTTCCCAGCTTCCTGTGCAGAGAAGGAACTGCACAAAGCCAAGTAAGTCTCTTAAGTTGTTGCTATAACGAGGTTATGTTTCCTGGAAGCTTTATTTCCTTTTTTGTCTCAAATGTTCTCTTTGTTTGCAGGAATTCCAGAGCCCCTCCAGAACACGGGAAAATCTTTACTGCCAGGAGGTCCCTCTTGGAGTGAGTAACAACTTCATCAAAGTAATTTCATCAAATTCACTGAAAATACCCTTGATAGCAAACTAATGAGCCTTTGCTTTGAGGTGCTTTCTCTGCCACCACCCACAGTCTTATGTTCAAATCCATGGGGATTAATCTCTTCTCTCTTTCTAAAATATCTGTACTACATCTTGCAAATATAAACCTTAATTACAGCCCTCTCAGTACCACTGGGATCATGGCTAATTATCCTTTGTCTGAGGATAAGCTGAGAAAGTGTCTGTGTCTGTGGCACCCCAATTGTACCTTAACTCTGGTCTCTCCCTTAGTGAGCTGTTTGAAGTGAGTCACATCAGGACAATCTACCACATGTTCATCGCTCTTCTCATTGTCTTCATCCTCAGTACACTTCTAGTAGACTTCATTGATGAAGGAAGGTAAGAATGCCTTGGAAGGACAGGGATAAGGGCTGCTAATGGCTCTTCCAGAGTGCCAGATGCATATGAAACTGCAGAAAGAAAGGGGAATCCTTCTTGGGATGTTGTTGGAAGTGTGGGTTTCAACTTGGCATACTTAGAATACACGGTAGAATTGCTGTTGAGAGGGTATGAGCATTTCAAATTGGAAAGCTGGATATTAGGCAAACACTGCTGACTGGTGTGTTACATGAGAATTGTGGCATTACAGTTCAGGCTAACATGCTTAGTTTGTCACTAGGCTGGCAAAAGAGCATGTGGAATACTTTAGTTGAGTATCTCTGAGACAGCAGCTTTCAGCGCTTTGTGTTGCTTGAAGAAGGACTCTGCTTAGAAAAACTTTAAATACTTCAGCAGTCCTTCCTCTGTTTAAAAATGACAGTTTTGGAACCCTGTGCTTGTACTTAAATAAAAATAGGACTTTGTTTCTCCTGGGAAAAAAAAATCTCAAGAGTGTTGGCAGAGCCTCTGCTACGATAGGGCTTTGCAGGTAGCCAGTTGTGAACAAGATTGTGAAAGACTACTTTCCTCACACTTACTTATTGCTTAAATAGTATTTTGGCAAGCTGTATCTCATGTACACAAGTAGGATTACATGTTTATCTTGCTGATTATCTGCTCTTCCATTTACAAAACCAGAGCTGCATCTTGATTATGATCATTGTCCCTTTAGTCTGGGTACAAGAACAGGCTCGTGTGCTATAGAATGTTGTTTAGCTGATCCTAACTTACTAGTCTGTAGACATTGGGGGAGAATGGGTATTTACCTTAAAATCAACTAGGGCTGGATACCCTGATTGCTTTAAAATAATATCTGTGGTTTTAGCTAGATGTGATAATTTGGATCCAGTTTGCAATGGAGCCTCCACCTGAGAAGGAATAACTTTTGCTGGTGTATTCTGTACTGTCATCTTCTCTGGTCTTAGTTTAGAAGAGCTGCTTAGTTTAGGAGTAAGCTCTGATAAGTGTGAGAGGCAGTAAAGTTGATCAGCCTTTTGTTTATGTCCTTATGTTTTAATCTTGATTAATGGACTAAAGCACCTGGTGCACATCAGTTGGTCGTATTTGGACTGACCTTCTAATGACCCTGAGGTTTTTGGGTAACTTCTAAACTGAATCCATGTGGAATGCCCACAAAAAAGGATTAAACTAGGTTTTGAGTGCTGGATGCTAAAATACGCCATGCCTATAGAGGCAAGGAAAAAGCCTCTTTAGGCTTAACCACCTAGGAGGAACTGAGTCTCAGTGCAGTAGTGGTGATGTCCTGGGAGCGTTTCCCAAAAGCTCTTGTGGACCCTGGTTCAGCAGCGGATTGTTCAGTCACGTGCTTGTTCTTAGGAGGGATGAGCTTGAGCCCACTCTTAAAGCACAGGCTGATCTTAGAGATGTGCTTAAGCCCTGTGGGATTTGAAGGTAAGCTGTGCCTGACAGCGCTGATGGCACCAGTCCTTCTTTTATTTTTTCAGATACTTGAGGGTGGCCACTTCAAGCTGCCACAGACAGCTCTGAGCTGAAATTGCCACAGTCACTTCTATCCAGACTGTCAGACAGTTATGATCTGGAAGCTTTGTGTTTTGTAGCCACTTAGTGGAGTAGAAGTATTTCTAATCAAAGAATGGATGCTCAAAAATTCTCTTTCCTTGTGCCTTCTAGGCTGGTCCTTGGATTTGATCTCCTGGTCTTCGTTTTTGGAAAGTTCCCAGTTGTCTTCTGTACTTGGCTGTGCATGTTCAGTGCCACAGTACTTGTTCCATATAACCTTTTTGTCTGGTGGGCCCAAGGCTATTCCAGTTCCTCCCATCGTGCAATCCACTCTTTCTTCTATGGGATGCTCTTCACACTCTTCCAAATAGCTGGGCTTGGCTTTGGACCAACCTATGTTGCTGTATCCTATGCCCTGCCTCCAGCTTCCCGCTTCATTGTAATACTGGAACAGGTCAGTCCCTACCCTGCCTCCTCTGTATCCTAGGATACATTGAATTGTATTTTCTAAGTGGAAAGGGCCCTTTTTCCTAAATGAATCAAATGTTGATTTTATTCATTAAATTAAGCCAAGACTGTGGATGCAGTATCTCTGAGACTTGAGGATGGTTACATGCAGCAAATCTAATGAGAAAGAGTAGAGAATACTTCATTTTGACCTGGAAACCACCTGTGCATTTTTACCCAGTATTTAAGATTTTACTATGGGTTTTACTGAAGTTCCCTTTATTTCTGGTTGTCTTGTGGATGCTAAATGCTTAAAACCAATTCTAAGAACATGTTGTGCCATAGTGCACAAGGAAGCTGTAACGTTCCTCTTTTAAAAACAAAACCCAAGAAAAGCAAGTACATGGTCAAGAAGTGGTTCCTGTTGGCATTTCTGTTCTCTAGAAGCAAGTGTCTTGGCTCTGTAATCAGAACTTGTTTGGAAGTGGAATTTTTTTTGTGGCAGAGAGCAGGGGAAGAGTGCAAACGTGGAGGTCTGGTCAGACCATCAGTTCAAAACAAAGATGGTCAGGGATGAGTTTTAAGAATTAACTTTGGACTGGCCCTACTTTTAGTTCTTCAGTATTAAAACAAAATTAAAAGAAAAATCTGCTCGACAGCTGTGGGCACCACCTTATACCCAGGTAGTGATAAGTGCTGTACAACACATGTAACTTCAAGGAGTCATCTAAACTTTGAAACATCCTGGCCTGCTGAGATGGAGAGGGGTTTCCCTTCAATTTTAAGTTACTGTTGGCTGATTAGTGACTGGCTGGTGTTATTCAGAGTGCTTGTGAATGTGGTGGTCCTGCGACTGTCGATGAGATGTGTTTGGACTCTCCTGAGCCATGGTTGCAGCTGCATGTTTCCCCTTTCAGAGTTTGGAATTCATGTCAGTTGGACAGGATTGTGGGCAGAGGAAGCAGCTCCTTCCTTGTAAGAGGACTAAATGGGAAAGAAACCAGGATGCTGGTGGTGTTGTAAATTGCTTGATGCAGTTTTCACTGGAAAGTTGTGAAAAGCACTAAGCTGCTCTTCTGTTGGCCTTACAGGTTCGTCTTGTTATGAAGGCTCATTCCTTCATCAGGGAGAACGTCCCCAGAGTCCTGTCCTCGGTGAAGGACAAGTCTGGTGGGTAACTTGCCCTGCTTCATTTTACATAGCCAGCTGTAGCTTTCCTTCCATTGCTCTGACCTGCCCTCGTGAGCTGGAGAGGTGGGATTTGAGTAGGTGACTTTGGATGGGGAGGTCAAAGGTTTTGTATCACAATTTCAGCCTGAACCTTTTCATTTGTATTCAGTTGTATTAGACAAGAAGCTAGACTGTTGTTCAGGTCTAAGTCCTCTCTGAATGTTAAGTCTTGGTTCTCCAGGATTCCCAGTTTCTGCTTTTAGGAGTAAAAGGTGTCTAGATGTTGCCTGCAGACCTCCAGCTCAGTGCTCTAGTTGAAGTGACAGCAATTATAGAACAAAAGACCTTCTAAGCAAGGCATGCTAGAGCTGACTGGACTGAACCCATGTTGATAGCAAAGGAAATGGGATACCAAATGTTAGCACATAGTTGGTTACCCTGATTTGTTAGCTGTCCTTCATGCACACCAGCTGAAAGGTCCAGTTTGTTTTATTCTCTGTGAATCCCATTAGTTCCAAACTGAGGTTTCTGAGGTGAAAGAGGTTCTGTTTCGTGAAAGGATACTGGGGAAACTGAGCTGTCAGTAAAAAGATTATCAGTGTGTTGTTTTGTTTTTTTATTTCCCCTCTTCCCAGGCACAGTACATATCCCCAGAATTTCTCAGTACCTGTACTTCCTCTTTGCTCCCACCCTCATCTACAGAGACAACTATCCCAGGTAATGTGAGCAACAGTAGCACACTAAAATAGTCTGAAAACTGAACCAACACTAAGCACCCCTGGGTGTGATCAATTTATGAGTTAGAGCTGTCACAAAGATGTGGTTAAGCTGGCAAGGGCAAGACTTGCTCATGGAGTTCTGCTTTATTTCCTTGGAAAACTCAAATGAAGTCAAACTAATTAAGAACTTGCTACAGATGATGTAGTGATAGGCAGCTCCTGCAATAGGAACCTGTTTTATGTGGTGCTAATAAGCAGCCTGTCTCTGAGTTTGAGGTTGAAGCCTTTAAAAGTGGCTACTCCCAAACTCTTCTGTGGATTGCTGTGTTGCACTTTGGCAGTGTGAAGTCAGCAGTCCTTCACAACTTTTGACAGATCCCACCTCCCACAGAACTGTACAGTGCTGCCCTCCAGATGCTTTTCCATTTATGGAACTGCTGGAGTTCTGCTGGAGTTGAAAATGAGGAACCAGTAATTTGGGCATACATGCCTTCGGTGTCAGGAGATTAAGAATTCTGGAATTCAAAAGACTTCTTTTTCAGAGACTACATCAGTAAAATTGTAAAATACTTCAAGTAATTGAAGGGAGGGGTTTGCTACTTTGAGGTCCTGTCCTATGATATGCTGTTCTTTTTCCTAGGAATCCCACAATAAGATGGGGCTATGTAGCTACCAAGTTTGCACAGGTGAGTGGTGCAGCTTTCTGCAGAATACAGTCTTGCACATCATTGCGTTGCTCAACAGCTCTTTCTGTGGCCTTAAATCACTCTACTTGGCGTGGGCTTACCAATAAAGAATACTTTTCAGTGACTAACAAATAAACTGGTATCTTGCTGCACTAATGGTTGTGCCAAAGAAAGAAAAAACAAATTAAAATCTTTGCTTAAACAAGCCTGCAGATTAAAAAAACTCTTGTGTGTAGAGCAACACCCATGGCCTCTTTCTTCACCTTGATTGTAGTGCACTGGCACAGCTTCCTCTCTGCAGGTATTCAGAGCAATATTGAAATAATGAGGCCTGGAGTCCAAATCTTCTGTGCTTATTTGAGTTGGTTGAGTGGTTCTTCACATTTGTGGCCGTGAGCTTCAGCAGCGTCTTGTGAATGTGTTTCCAAGTAATGGATTTGTGTGACTGCAACCTTTGCTGTCACACGATGCATTTATGTTTTAAAGAGCAAAACAATTATTAAAAAAAAAAAAGGCAAGGCAGCATGAACAGGCTATTGGCTGCTTACTGATGGACAAGGAGGATGACAGAGCACACACCTGCCTTACATCAGAGTATTTCAACAGTGATTGACATTTTGACCTCAACATCCACAACATCAGTTCATGAGCCAGAGAAAACCTGAGATGCTTTGGCCTGTAAACATCTCCTTTGGAATAAAATTTAAAAAAGATGTAATAGATTTAACTACAGTATTTTTCAGTTATTTCTGCCCTTGTCTTGGATGTAGATCAAGGGTACTTTCCCCACTTCAGCAGTGGCATGGATTTTTTGTGTCAAAACTTGAGTTGATAGGATTGGGAAAAACTGACAGCTGCTGTAGTAGAAAAGAGAAGTTGATTTTGCTGCTGGCTGTCAGCATGCTCCAGGGATTGCTGTGGCTTTCTTTCTGCCTGGATCCTTAGGGAAGTTCATTGGCAGCAGTGTAAAATAAATTCTTTTGGCTTGTGTTGGCAGCTGCTGTTCTCTCCTAGAGCTGGAAAGTGGTAATGTGTTAATTGTGCTTTCCTGTTACAAAGTCAGGTTTTGGGGTATTTTTGTTCCAGGTGCTTGGTTCACTTTTCTATGCCTACTACATCTTTGTGAGACTCTGCATTCCTCAGTTCCGCAACAGTAGTCAGGAAACCTTCAACCTTCGAGGGCTGGTCCTCTGCATCTTCAACTCCATCCTGCCAGGTAAGGCTCAGATCCATGAGTGACTCTTACCTTTGTGGAAGAGGTGGAAGGGAGAAGTGTTTCATTTGAGATGAGTTCATGACAGGCCGAGATCAGCAAAGATCTTGTGGGCGGACTGCGGCATTAAGGGGTAAAACTTCAAAATCAGCAGTACAAAATAAAAGCTGGGTATAAAATAATCTTTAAAATAATTTTTTTTTTTTTTGATTTAAATAAAATAATTTAAAGAATAATTTAACTTTTTTAAGTGTTTTGCAAATGATGGGTATAAATCAAGTTGCAGGCTCTGGGGCAGCCTTGCTGTTGCCCTCTAGGGTGAGCAGGGCCCGGTGTGGTGAGAAACTGAAATACTGTGGTGCTACCTGTACAAAACAGCAGAGCTCATCAGTGTCAGTGCCTATAAGAACAGTTTTTGACAGTGTTGGGTGCTCTTGCTTGTGGCTGAGAGAGAGCACTGCAGAACTGGTGTGGATGTGCCTTGTTTCCAGGTGTACTGATTCTCTTCCTGGTGTTCTTTGCATTCCTTCACTGTTGGCTCAATGCGTTTGCCGAGATGCTGCGCTTTGCAGACAGGATGTTCTACAAGGTGAGAAGCAGGAAGTGTATTTTATAAAGCTTCTGAAAGTCACTGTCATAATGAATAAAAGAGGAGGAAACTGAAGATTGTTTTAACAAACAAAGCAACCATGGGATTTTGCTCGGTTTATGCTGTTAAGGCTTAAGTTTGTTGCTGTGCTGTAGAACAGATTTGATTTCTGCTTGGCAGTCCAAGTTGCTTTAAGGTGAAACACCCTGTGCACAAACAGAAGCAGCCACCAGACCTACCCAATAGCTCAATTAGCCTTCTTTTTGTTCTTTTATCACATCAGCCACTGCAGTTTGGGATAAAACCAGACTTGATACTCCAAGTAGCATGTTGAAAGTGTGATGGAAAGCTTGGCCAAATGGTTATGTTAACTTGGTATTATTTTGTTCCATTTTTTCCAATTTGATAGCCTAGAAAAGCCCTCTAGAATGTTTTATAGTTAATTAGATTTATAGTCTTTTGATTGTGCTTTCAGGACTGGTGGAATTCCACATCCTATGCAAACTACTACAGAACGTGGAATGTGGTAGTACATGACTGGCTCTATTACTATGCCTACAGGGACTTCCTTTGGGTGAGTAACAAGCAGATATATTCTTTTGTTAATTAAACATTCATCTACTGGGCAAAACGGTGAATTTGTCAAGATGCAGCATCTCTGTGTGTTTAGAAGCACAAAAATGTTTCACATCAGCTGTTGTGGGGAACAAAAGCAAACTGTGCTTTTAGAGAGATCCATTGCTCATTTCCAAGTCTTTATTGTGTGCAAAATGTGGGGCTGAGATGTGGGAATGCAGGGACTGCCTCAGCAGTCAGAACTCGTGTTTCCATGAGCGGTGGTAGGTAATTAATAAGTGAGCTCAGCATAAGTACTATTGCAGGGAACCAGAAATATACCTGAAGAGAAACACCTAAACCCCAAGGTGCTCTGTAAGGCACTTAGCATTTCACATGTGCCTCTTGGCTGGAGGAGAACCTTCTTAGCTCAGGGAGGAAAATCCAGTGTGTTGTAACAACCAAACAAAAACCACAGCAGAATAGCTCCTAATACTTGGCGTTCTTGTCTCTTCCAGTTTTTTGGTAAGAAGTTCAGAGCAGCAGCCATGCTGTCTGTCTTCACTGTATCAGCTGCTGTGCACGAGTATGTCCTCAGCATCTGCTTTGGCTTCTTCTATCCAGTTCTCTTCTGCCTGTTTTCATGCTTTGGAGGTAAGTTCCAAGGATGAGAGTGTGGGAGTGGCTGTGGGATTTGTGGCTTTTTTTAGAGAAGCATGCTTTGTGCTTTTGGTAATGATGCCACCTGTTCCTTCCGCACTAACACACAGTATTGTTGCCCAGAGGTTGCAATTGTGAGTCCAAGCTTTGTGAATGGATTTTTGCAGCTCAGTAGATACACACCTATATACACACAGAGGATTTGGAAGCTTGGGGCTTAGATGATTAGGGTCTTGGTGGTGAGGAAGAGACATCTATGTGATATACTGCTGTTCCTGTGACACTGCACAGGGTTTAACAGCACTGCTTCCTCTTTGTCAAGCTGTAGCTGAATTGCTGTGTGTCAGCAGCTTGTCAATCTTCCTCTATAATTCACAGTATAAGGCAACTGTTACTTCACAACTGCAGTGAGGAAGAGCCCATTTAGAAGATCAAGGCTCTTGCATTTCTTTTTGTGTTTTGAGTTAGAGGGCTCTAAGGAACTCTAGGCCACCCCTGCCATGATGACCATGATGACTTGGTGACCAGCGTAGCACAAATAGAGTTGATCCCCAGAGGCACACAGCCAGGCCAGCTTGTTGGCAAACTTACTGGAAGTAAATGTCAGAATCAGCTTAGAGTATTTGCTCTATTGTCAAGAATAATCAGATTTTCATCCATGAAACATTACATGGCAGTAGCCTTGTTGCTCTGATGAAGTGAAAGGAGGGGAAGATCCCATAAAATCAGTTGCTCTTCGATTCTTGAATCTCAAGTTTGCTTCTGAATAATGCTTCTGATTTCTCCCCTTTTCAGTGGTCTTCAACTTCACCCTGAATGACCGTCGGAAAGGGCCCTTCTGGAACGTGATCATGTGGACTTCCCTGTTCCTGGGCCAAGGTGTCATCATCTGCCTCTACAGCCAGGAGTGGTACGCCCGCCAGTACTGCCCCACAGAAAACGTGAGTGCCTGGCCCTTCCCGTGGGATTGCCAGCTGTGGCAGTGGCTGTCCTGCCCTGCTGTGCAGGAAGAGGGGAAGTTAAATGGCACAAGCCTTTCTGCTGGTGTGCTACATCCATTCCTTAGCAGATATATAGCCCAGAGGCTGCCTCATGGAAGTGCTTTCAGTAATGCTCCTTCTGTGCTGGTAGTATTTCACTGCTTGAAACTGAGGGTGGTGTTACCCCATTCCTGAGGATATGCTACGACTCCTTTAGGCTGTGGCCGTGGAACTGCAGCACTTGGCCAGTGAAGTCAGGAGAAACTTTTGTAGAAGGCCCACAAAACCTGTGCCTGTTGTGCCTCTCCCAGGCTAGAGTGGGTGGAGGTGAGAACTGATTACCTGTAGATAGTTTGGGGTTTTGGTGGTGTTTTCTCTAACTCATTTCCTTAGTACCAGATTCTGTTCTAGATAAAAATTTCCTGCTTTCCCAGTTGATTTCAGTTTTAACCAAAGATATCCTCTGTTTTAAATTTGATTCTCCCCAATTAAGAGTTTGCCATCAAAAATTACTTGGCTTCTTGATACAACAGGCTACTAGGCACAAGTTTACCTGATGTAACACAACTTGTGGCTGTACTTACACTTCCAGGCACTGCTTAGTGAGGGCAAGAACAGGGTTGTATGGTGCAGAAAAGTGGTTTGATCTTTCCTGTTGTAGAAATTTGACTTCAGCAGCTCGTACCCCAGCTGGTGCTGTTGGCCTGTGACTAATTTATTGCCTCTCCATGTTTTGCAGCCCACATTCCTGGACTATTTAAAGCCACGCTCGTGGTCGTGTCATACGAAGATGTGAAAATGGGGTGCTCTGGCCACATCATCACAGAAAAACAGAGGTGTCCTCCAAGTACTTGGACCAATGATCTGACTCACTACAGACTTTTTCTAAGGGAAGTTGTGCCTCCTGATTATTGGGGAGAAACTGTAATTTTTTTTAAACATTGCTGGAGCAAACCAGTTGACCTGGATTGCAACAGACTTCAAAGGCAGCATCTATTACATGCTGTCCCACTTTGAGCCATTTCCATGCCAGTAAAACATTGAGCTGAAGGTGGAGTCTACTGGAATCCTACTCATCCAGGGGTCCCCCCAAGCTGCTGCTTTTCTAGACAAGAGGCAAGCTAGTCAGATTTGCTGGTAGCTCATTGTTGGTATCCGTCCATCTTTCTTAGCCGTCCCTTTGCAAGTTTTTTCTCCTTTTTGGTAATGGGATGTCTACAAAACTTCTGTTCCTCGTGATCCTGCCTGTCACTGTGACATGGACAAGTGGCAGAGCAACAGGGTGTTTGCCTCCTTGCTCTGAACATGGCCAAGGTTTTCCTGGCTGGCTTCAAACTGCATCTTGTGTGTGTTGGCTGCCAAAAGATATAAATTGGGCAGAGGAAGAGGGGTTGTCACCATGCTGAGTCAGGTTCAGAAGCAGGGCATGGTGTGTGTAGTTTTTATATGACTTTTTACACCAAATTTTGTTTTTGCTGTATTCATTTAGTCCCCAACTGCCTTACAGCATTTTTCTCTGAAGGTCCTTGTGACTTGAGGAGTACTTTTTTTTTCTTCCTTTCTCCTGCTCTAGATAATCTGTTCTTTTGACATTATTAACTTGTAAAAGAACTTGTGCTTTAATTTGGCAGGTGTTTTAAGGCATACAGGTTAAGGGTTTCTTTACTAAGAAAATCTTGAAATACTATGATCCAACTGTAAGAAAATGGGATCAGAAGTACAGAGCATGATCTTGTTTGAAACGGCCACATGCAGTCCAGTGTGCCAGCACACCTTGCCTGTGTGTATTGGAAAGGTTTCTGAGGCTGCTGGGGAATGGGGATTGGCCCAGAGCTACTTTGTCACCTGCCTGTGTCTGCCCTGACATCAGAGGGGGTTTCAGGTGGAGATCAGCTGGGCCTTGTGTAAGTTTGGTGTTTCCAGAGCAATTAATCAGTCAGACTTCCTTCAGCTCCCTTGTTCTGTCAGGTGCTAAAAAACCAAAGAACTTCCAGACTGTCTGGGTACAGATGACTCTGGTTTTACTGGACCTGTAGCTCCCATTATTGCAGACAGGGGGACCTGATGGACATACCTTAACTTTGGTGGAAAGGGCCATCTGATAGAGATACCAGAACTTTGGTGACAAATATTTTAGAATTACTCAAGTGTTATCAGAAACTGCCAATGGAGAACAGCATTTCCTTACTACCTACAGCCCTGGGTATTTCATACCGGCAGTATTGGGACCATTGATGGACCTGTCTCCCCAGCCACTTCAGAATCTCTTTTGGGCTTCTGCTTTCACTAACCTCAGTCAGAAGTAATTTCATGAAGGCTAGGGAATACTTCAACTCTTCCAAGTCTTCAGTGAGAAGGAATCTTGCTCTTGAGAAAGGACTTTGTACCAGGTCAAATTTGCCAAATACTGTTTCTGTGTGAGGTTCTCCTCTGAAAACACCTCCTGCTAAAAATTGTTTGATGAAACTGTTGAAGTAATTTCAAAGGTACTCTATGCTCAAATGTGGCAGTATTCATATATAAAATCCTGAGAATTAAATAGATTACTTTTCAGGTTACTCAGTCTGAATGATGATAAATCTTTCACCGTACCTTTTGAGGGAGGAAAGAACAGAAGTTCTGGAACAACTAAGCTTCCTTTTTGAAAAAACATTAAAAAAAAAAACCTCACCCTTTGACCAAACAGCTTGGTCACCTCCTTGGGATGAGAGTCAGTCCAATTCTTTTTTGTTTGGTGCTCAAAACACAGAGAACTGCACTCAAAAAGGGTGGGATGGGTTAGGGACTTGTTTGCCATCTTGATACTGGCAAGATAGCAAGGCAGGTCTTGATACAGTTTCAAAGGATGGCACTTGGTGCCCTGTTTTGGTGTTTCCCTCACACCTGGCACTGTCCTTTGCCCAGAAGGAATATCAGCATTTACTGTGTCAGCATCATCACTGTTTGAAGCCTGAGGGCTTGAGCATCTGGCAAGCAAAAGGCAACCAGAAAGGGATACTCAGCTGTTGGAACTAGTCTTAGTTTTTGACAGTTTTTGAGGTTTTCAGCCTTGTAGATCAAGGCATCTGGCAACCATGCTGTCAGGCATTAACAATTTGGATTACTTTCAATTTTGTGGGTTTTTTAATTGCTTTTGAATGTGGGCTTATTTTTATTTTTCTCAAGAGTGCTGGAGGGGAAATACAAAGTCTTTTGCACGTGGCTTATTTAATTAGAAGTCAATTATACCATGCTTGAGTTTCTTAGACTGCAAGTGCCAGAGCACTTGACCAGAGCATTGTGATGTGTTCTGGTCAGTGGTGAGGATGTGAAGGTTCCCAACCTGCCCATTACGAGCTCTTAATATAATGTAATATAATATATTCTGTTTCCTGTGGTTCTTTCCAACACAAGAACTGTGCAGCTTGCTTCCATGGTAACTCCCTCAGTTGTGAGGTGGGAAGCCTCCAACTTTGGAATGGCAGCCAGTACAGCTGCAGCTCCTTGCTCAATAACCTCACAGAAATCAGTGCTACTACAGCAAAACACGTCCTGGTTTTCATGCAGAAAATGATTTGTTCCTGGGAAGACCAAAGCTCTGTGGAGTCCTCATGCCTAGTCCCTCCTTTCTGTTGGTGTATGTGGCTGCCAGCCTTAGGGGTGAAGCAGTCCTGGGTCTGAGTTGTGAGCTGTGTGCGCTCCTGTGACAGCTGTCCCCATACAGTGTGTGCTGTGATGGGAGCTGGGGGATTTCCTGCTGGATTTATTCAGTGTTGATATTGCATGGATTGCACCTGGCCCACCTGCCGAGGGCAAACTGAACTGGCTGAGCTCCTGCTTCCAAATGTGCCAGAGGGACAGCAGATTCCAAGAGGTCATTGCTCTTCAGCATCAGAACCAGCTCCCCACGGACCTTGGAGCCAGCCTTGCCTCGTCCCTTCTACTGCTGCCCCCAGCTGTGGTGGCCCTTTCCTGGCTGTGGCAGGGGACACCCCAGTGCTGGCCGTGACACTGGCACCAGCTGTTCCATGATGCAACCTGTACATGTGCTGTCACGTACAAGAGCTGTTTATAATCTACTGTATTACAGCAGTTAAAATATATTTTGCTATTCGGGGAGGAAAAGAAATTGCCTTGGCCTGTTTTTTCTCTGAGGCTCCTGGTTTGGAGGGAGTTACAAGAGGGTACAGAGGATGGGATTGGGAGCAGAGTAAGATATGTGGAGTTTCTGTCCTGGGAAAGGTGGCTGCTGTGGGGAGATGTTGGAAAGAGCCTAGTGGAGGAAGGGAAGCCTGAAGCTGCCTGTGCCCACAGCTGTGTCCTGGGTGGGGCTGCAAGCCTCTTCTTACTTTGCAAGGAGAGGGATGGAGACATTCATCCCAGGCTTAGAGGCACCAGGCAGCATCACAGGATGGTAGAGGAGAGATCTTGGCTGGGTGTGTGGGGAGAAGCTTTTACATAAGCCTTTCCTGAGGTCCTGGAAACCAGCATGAAATGTCCAAGGTAAAATACCAGGTGAGAAGGGAAGTTGGGGTTTTCTAAACTTTGTATCAGCCATTGCATCACTGGGAGGGGAAGGGATATCCTTGAGGTGTGGGACAGAAGCAATAACTCTGGGAACAGACCAGAGCTTCTCACCTCTCCTGATTTAATGCACATCAAACTGGAGCAGCTGCCAAATGTGTATCATGTTGGTGACTTCTGCCTTTACTATGAGACTTAAAAGGGGTTTGTGAGCCAAGAACTTAATGTGATCTTTTTCCAGCTGTGTACCACATGCTCCAGAGTCCTGTCTGTGTCCTTAAGCTGTAACTGCTACAGAACAAGGCCATTAATCTTCCCATTCTTTCTGGTGGGAATATCAAGTACTGCCAGAGGCATGAGATGGCAAACAAAACTTCTGTCAAGATTTTTTTTTTGCAATTTTTTGCATTTTCTTTCCAAGACACTATTTGCACAGCAAGACAAGAAACTACCTGTCAGGGTTACTCCTAGATTATACCTATACCCACAAACATGTATCTGAAGGCAAAGAAATGTAATTAATGTAATTAAAACCCACAGTACAGGGATAGAGCTGATGAGGAGGTCAAAAAGTCTTCATAGAAGAAGCATTTATAAAAACTTACACATTTGACATGGTTGGTAGGGGAGAAAGGCTTCAGAGGAGAATTCATGGAGATTATGAGACTAACAGAAACGTTTTTTCTTTTTCATTAGTAAGGTACACCTCCAGGAAAAAAAAGTGGTAAGATTAATAATTGGTGACAAATACCATTAAAGCTATTAAATCTCTGGCCCAGTAAGATCTATGAAAGAAGCAGTTGTCCTTCAGGCAGTTTGTAGGTGGAAATCAAGCAAGTGCCCAAGAGTGGCAGGTGTGAAGGGGGTTTCCACAATAAATGATAGCAAAAAAACCCCTAACCCTATGAAGTACAAATGTGGGCTTAATTGTGCTACTGGAGCATTCATTACTGCAAATTTTCTTGACTAAGGATTAAAAAACCCCACTCACCATGCCTACAAGTGGAGTGCCTGTTCCTGGACCAAAAGCCAATAGAAGGAGGCTGAGAGGAGCCATTTGGTGAGGATTTGTCAGGTAAGTCTGGGCTGGAGGCTGTGGGGTTCTACATCCAACTCTCCATCCTTCCAGCTTCCCTTTAATAACAGGATCTTTCCCTGCATTACCTTTTGCCTTTATTTATGCAATTACTGGTGTTTTAGGGCACTCCCAACTCTGCAGGAAGCTGAGTGCTAGCAGTCCACCAGAAGGAAAATGGCTTTACAGACACACAGACTGAAGCTGATTTAGAGCATCCCTTGGTGTCCATGCACCTGGAGTTTATCTCCTACAGGCAGGCAGCAGGTACCTTGTCCTAGGTTTCACCAAAGATCTAACAACCACTAGACATGGGATTAGCTGCCTGTGGTTTAGATCCTGCTCTGGAGTAAGGGACCAAGAATTTTGCCACAGATTTTCTCAGCCCCGTATTTTATCATCAGTTTTGCTTTCTCTTTCACCAGCACAGTAAATGCTGTTGAAGTGGTTCTGATGTGTTATTCTCCAGAGATCCCCAAGCTGAGGGATGCCTCCAGGGTGCTTGATGACATCAGGCTTTTTCTTTCTCCCTGGAAAGTAGTTTTGTTCCAGAGGAGTTTTCCAAAGCCTGACCTGTGCCAGTGCTTTTCTCCACACAACCCAGGGTATTTAGGGTCCCCACAAACCACCAGAGCCTCAGGGGATTTTGGGGTGAGTATTTCCATCTCCTGTCTTTTTCTGTGTAGAGCAGTCTTCTCTAGGGCATGTGTTTGTTCCCTGGGCAAAAAGTTTGCTGGCCTCCTAAGATAAATTTATCCTATATTGCATCACTTTGCTGATCACAGTATTTGACTCAGATTTGAAGTGCTGCCTTCCAGTCCCTGCAAACATGCTCAGAAACACCTTGTGCTGGTGTCAATCCCTTGCCGAGGCTGTTTTGTCCACACTGGTTTCTTTAGCCTCAAGAAATAACAACATAGCTTGTTTAGATGGTCACCCTGACCTCTTCCCCCTCCCTGACACGTTTCTTGCTCAACAGTGACAGCCACGTGTGCCTTGTCTGCAGAGCTGCCCGCAAATGCGAGATCAGCTTTGGCGTTATCCTAATCGCTGGAGCAAATTCAGATACCTGACAGACCACCCTGTCAGTTTGATGGGTGCTGGAAGGTAGGCAAAGAAGGGATAAGGAGCCCAGGGCAGTGGAAAGACAGAGCTGGGGACACACAGCAAGATCTCTCCCTTGGTCTCTTCTGGTAGGTGGCTGTGCTGCCTGATGTGGCTGGATGAATGGACCAACTGTCCTATCGGAGTGTGGGCCAAGAGATCTGAGGGAAAGATGTTTTGAGATTAATAAAATAAGTGTTACTAAAAGAGAACTTCTTAGAACCATCCTTCCAAAGGATGCCGGGCTGGCAGGGATGCTCTGTGATCCATGATTAAGCAAAGAAGCTCTCCTGGCTTTAATTGACTTAGCAGGGAATAGCTTTACACTTCTTTGTACTTAAGCGACAACGGTGCTAGGAAGGGAGGAAATGTCTGGTTTATAGGCAATAGGGCATTGGCAGCAGACTGAGGAATGGTCTTTGGCCACCCACAGGCAATGCAAGCTTAATCTGCCTAAAAACCATGATCTCATCCATCTTTCTTGACCCAAGGGAGGGAGCCTTGGCTGTAAGGCTCAGGGTGAGCAGGACAGACTGGTGCATGGTTTAGGTTGCACTAAGAGAGTAGTGGGCTGCTGTGGGGTGGGTTGGAGAACAAGATCTTGCCCTCCATTTCAGGGTGACTCTTATCTGTGTGACACTGCAGTCTGTCAAGAATTTAAGGAAGCAATGACTGGCAGAAGCTCTCTTTCTGAGTATCCTCAGGATCATGGTAGAGTCATGCTTATTCTCATCAGTGCTGTCATTCATCTGTTTCTCTGGGTGTATCGCTTGCTGGGAGAAGGGACATCCTTGTACAAGTGTCCCAGTGTTACCCTGATCCTAAAACTCATCAGCTTCCCTGGCACAGTTCAGGGTTGTCTGTTTCCATCTGCTTTCAGATGTAGATTGTCAGGTTCTGAATCAGGTAGTGGGAAAGGTAAAAGCAGTGTGAAAAACCACTATGAGCTTCCCTCTCCCAGCTGCCAAACCTGTGTCCTCTCTGGGAGGGAACCAGGAGTTTGTGCACATCTTTCATGTTTTTACAAGGGCATGTAGTGATAGGACAAGGGGGAATGGTTTCAAACTGAAGGAGTAGGTTCAGGTTAGATATTAGAAATAAATTCATCCCTATGAGGGGGATGAGGCCCTGGCACAGGTTGTCCAGAGAAGCTGTGGCTGCTCCATCCTTGGAAGAGCCCTTGACTACTAACAGAGTTTTTCCTCAGCTCTCATCCCTTCTTTCCCTCTGCTTTATCTACTCTCTGATGATGCAAAGGCACTGGATGAATTCCTACAAGACATCAAGGAGTTGATAAATGCAAGATTTTTGGGGGCTGAACATATTATCAAGCAGTGTTTGCTCACTGTGTTAGCTGAGCTCCAGCGAGCATCTAAGTCCACCACAAGTGTGAACACAACCACTTCAGCTCAAACCTTTTGTGCAGAAGCTCATCTCCACACGAAAAGTTATGATTGAGCAATGCCATAGTTCAGGCAGTGCGTTAAACTCAATCCCATTTGAGCACTGTCTGATCAACAGCTCTGGTGACTTATAAATTACTTTAATCTGTAGAAATGCTCAGAACTGTCACCAGCAGTTTTTCAATTTATTGTGCTACTTACCCACTGTGGCATCTTTATGCTCATGGATTCCTCATACTTACCTGATTTCCATCACTTCTCTGTCACAGCCAAAGGCTGGTCCAGCTTTTCAGGGCTCTTCCTTCAGATGTTAAAAGCAGACCTAAAGCAGTAGGGAGGGATTATCTCCATGGCAGCCTGCCCTGGAAGAAATAAACCAAAGGGCATGTAAACTACTGGGATTCCAAAAGAAGGAAAAGTGGGGGAATGGTAAGGCAGAACCAATTCTGCAGTTCAGTCTTTACTTGGGGATGTCAGGAAAGTAGCAGGTAATAAAGGACCAGTCGACATAATGTGTACTGGCCTTTTCCAAAGCTAAAGTATGACCCCAGATATGTGCTGGAAATCAAGAGCATTCAAGGGATAAACTCCAAGAAACTTGACTGGCAGTCACAGGTGAAAAGAATTTCTGTAATTTTAAATATGATACAGTGCAAAGAACATGCAGTGCAGATACGACACAGGGAAGTCGTATATTCAGGGGAGAGTGGGTGGTTTGTGATTATGTGGATGATTTATGGAAAAGAAAATAAAAGGAAAGGATGGATATTTAAAATGTAGAGTAAAACATCACTTTGAAGATCATTAACCAGATAGCAGTCTCTGAGGGTAATATTTTTTTTTTGCCTTATCAGTAATGGAAAGTTATCTTCATCTAGATACTGAATTATCCTGATAATAAAGTATGTAAATAAATGTTTTCTTTGTTGATATAAATTTATCATCTCCTATGTAAGATAACAAACAATTGTTGAGTAATTTGCAAGTAACCTTCTCAACCTTTGCCTCTGCAAGACCTTGACTCATTCCTGGCTTCCAAAGTGTTTTATCTCTGCTGGTTTTTAATCATCTTATTTCCTTTATTCAGACTGAAACTAAACTGCACGTGTGTTACTCGGGTTTGCTGAGCTGCTTCTCATATTGTCATCTTATTCTTCCACTCAGGGTTATCCTGTCTTTTTCCCTGTGTTAGCTTCTGCTATATGCCATATTTCAGCCTACAAAAGGTGCTGAGACAGCTAAAGGAAAGAAATAAGTATTGTCCTGAGAAAGGGAGAGCAAGATGAAGGAAAGGGGCCAGAATTGGCCAAACATCAGCATGGCCCAAATGTTTAACAGCAGATTGTCATAGTTAGCCATGGTCTGAGCACAGGCACAGCATGGATATCTGATCCCAAATTGCTTCAGCCAGGAGAACCCAGAAAAAGAAATCTTAGCTCATTTTCACAAAGACTTTGGCAGCTGGACCACAGGAAAGGTATTCTCTTGATCCATACAAGGCAATGAGATTCGAATGGACTGGATTCATTTTTGCATTGTAATGTAATGAATGGCCTTTCAGCAGAAAACACAAGGTATCCTTTCTCTTTCCACTGGCTGTTTGGTAAGATACAGTGAAAATGAGAGAGATTATAAAGAATACTTGAGACAATACTGAGAACATGGTAATTTTGTCCTGTGAGGCAAGGGCACTCAGTTACCTGAAGCACTTATTATCTTCTATGATCCAATTACCTGGTGTCAAGCAGCATGTGGCAGAAATACAAATGCTTTGATGACAAGGATGAGAGAGGGAGAGAGAACAATGACAAATGAGATTGTTTTAGAAAGGACATGTAAGAAAGTACTTACAGGAAATTTATAAGGTTTGGCTTGAGATCTGAGCTTTTACTCAGTCTCCCTTGATCACTTCTTAAAGCCTTCACAGAGGACCTTCATTGTGAGAACAAGGTGTGTTTTTACTCTGAAATTTGCACTTGGAACTAGAGTCACCTCTTCAGTGAGCTTCATTTAGATCTCTCTTTGGCTGGGCTTTAGTTAAGTGTTAAGATCAATGCAATGACACAGACACCCTTCCCAAAGCAAGCTGCTATTTGGTGAGGATAACAAAATACCTGTAAGGGCTAATATGGCCAAACCCCAAGTGATTCTTCTCCCTCATCCCATGCCCTCATGGGACCTACCTTTTCTTTCCCCTTAAGCTGATGCTGCACAGCAGGAAAACTTAAACAATGATCATTCCTACTGCTTCTCCTTGGACTCCTGATAACTCAAAACTAATGCCTGGTTGTGGGGCTCCCATTGTGTATTCCAAAAAGTTCCATCCTACAGTGGGCAAGTCACTCCATTTCTTACCAGTCTGGACATCCCAGCTCTGCTTCATTGCACTTCTCCCAAACCAGAGAAGTTAACCAGCCCTTCTCCACAGCTGTGCAGAGGGGAAACCAAGCCATGCACCAAAATCATTGAAATATAAAAGATTTGTCATTGCCACCATGTGCTTAACATGCCAACTTCACTACAAGATGTCATGGAGCCCAAGATCTCTCCAGGATTTTAAATAAGGTTAAACACTGGCTTTCAAGAGCAGGTATTGTTACACCTCAAGCATATTCCCCAAGAAACAGGGAATATCCATCACCATGTGCCAGATAAGTGAATGAACAAGTAATTGACTGCCTTATCCAGGCACATCTGCATCACCTGCATCTTGGAAGAATGTGATTGAAACTGCAAAGCTCTTTCAAAAAGAATTATACTAAGCCTTTATGCAATGAGGGAGCCAAATGTGCCAAGACGAGAAGTTGGGGCTTTACATCAAGCCTATTTTCTTCCAGCTTGCTTTGTATTCAGTGTTTATTAAACAGCTCATTCTTAATCCTGAGTGCAGCCAGTTCCCACATAGGCTGTTCATCCCTCTTGGCATCCCTCACAGAATCCAATTTTATTTTTGTTGGCTGAAGGAATTATAATTAAAGGTTGTATTTTCTTCCCCTGCAGGCACAGCTAGTTTTTTTGACAGCACTGGGGAGAAGTATTCAAGGTGTGAAAGTTGAAGTGAGGTCCTGGCATGCACAAAGCCAAGCTCTGAGCATTTTATCACAAAATCCCTGCCTGATTGGCCCAGGTGGATGCAGTGAGGAACTGTACAAGCTCCAGCCCACTGCATGAAGCTGAGAGTGATGATAAAACACACTTGTTGTAAGACAGAGGTGTTAACTGGCTCTGGGCTGGCCTTGTACAGAAACTACACTTGAAAAATATCCTTTTGTGGGGCCCTTGGTGCAGTGGGATAAATGTGATCAGCTAAAGTGTTACAATGATTGGTGACTGCCTTTCATTTGCTTTGGTTTGGCAACACCTGTGGAAACAGTTGGAGATTTCAATATCCTTCCTGGAACACCCCCATCTCCCTCAGAACTGCCACCTGCTTTGGAAATCTTGATATTTGAAAAAAAAAAACCAAAAAAAACCCACCAAAATGAGTGATTCATATAGAGTCAGATATGTGGGGGCATATTCTTCTCCACAGTGCTCCATTGTCTTTAGTAAATATCATCAAGAAATAAATCATTTGCAGAACACGTCCATAATGTGCAGGTCAAGATTCCTTGTGAATGCCAGGTTTGCCCACAAGAGCATTAACAAAAAAGCCTGTGTCAAGTTTCCAGCATATGCTGTGCTTAAATATACTGGGAGGTTTTGACCTGGGGAGCAAAAGATATCTTTGAGACAAGAGATCCTTATGGCCTGCTGCTCTAGAGGTCCCTTTGCTTCAGGATTTGGGGCTTTCTGCAGAGGTACCTAGGGATTTTTTTTTCAGATGATTCAGCAATGGGTTCCATCCTTGAATTAATGATGTTCTTACTGAAAAAGGAAGCACAAGACTCCAGTTGCTAGGGATAAAAGCATTCTATCTAGTATCCAGTCCTTCCTTTCGTCTCCCTCTAGCCAGAGCTCAATTGTCAAGACCACTTGTTTCTCTTCTGACACTTTCTTTCCTGTTTGAGTTGTGGTTTTTGTCTGCCAGCCAAAGGAGCAGAGGAGAACTCCTCCAAAAATAGCAGCAAGGTCTCCTGTACAGTGCATGACTACAAATTTGTTGTTTCACCCTTAGTAAGCATTTCCTCTGGAATAACACCGATGTTTCCTGTTCAGAGAGCAGCTGTGCCTGCTGGCTCTCTGTGGTTTTACATCCTTCTTCTAGGGCTGTAGATTCCTAGGGAGTCTTCCTCCTAGGGTTGCAGTGTAGGGTGTGGTTTTTGGTTTGTTGCTGATTTGTGCACATGAGAATGCACCACACGGCTGATAAGCAGCATATGATCCTAAACAAGAACAGGGAGAAGGATAGATCCACTGTAGGAAAAGATGTGTTTGTAGTGAATATGGAAGGAAAAAAATGGTAAAAATAAATGTTTCTGTCATTAAATCAGTTTGCAAAATGAATGAGGTAGGACAATGACTTTATGTGAAATACAATGACTTCAGATTACTTGGCAAGACCAGCTGTTCATTAGGGGTTTAGGTTTGCTCTGATGCTTTGTGCAGGTGGCTGAACTGCATCAGAAACTGTTCCTGTGGCTGGCGGATTTGCTGTCCTGTGACAGCAGACTGCTTGTCCTGTGAGTGTCTGAGTTTTACCCCCCCGGTAGATCAGTTCCCCATGGTGCATGACAGCTTTTGCTTCGCTCATTGAGGTGGACTTTTGCTGCAATCCTGGTGGTTGCCTTGCCCAGGAGACCAGGCTGAGCTTCTGATTTAATTCCTTATGTGGAAGGATGTTTGAGACTGCCTGTGACAATGAGCTGCATCGTACAGATGGCTGGCCTGGCACTGGTCTGCTTGCATGAAAAAGCAGGTTACATTCAGATGACGAGGAAAGGGATTTAGATTCATTGTCTTGGGCAGTTTGTTCCCATTGGTTCTGAACTCAATCCCAAGGCAGAGCGATGTTGCTCATGACTCCACTGTACAGTGTTCTTGACTCGGTGCTGCAGCTCTCATGCTGCCTCTCTTTTTCTTGTTGCTAATGTAAAGTTAAGTATTTAGCATGCTCATTTGTGTTCAGAAATATCAATACTCAGGGCTCCCTATGTGGCTGGAATTTAAGTCTAGATAGGTGCAAGAGAAAGTCAGAGACCAGCTGGTTTTGCTAGGTTATTTGGATGGACAAATGGAGCACATTACTAACTGAATCCTGACAGTGCCTTACAGGAATTGCAACTAAAGCTTAACTTTAGCAACATTAAGGACTATAATTTCTTCAACTCAAGAAGAGTTTGAAGGTGAAGATGCCAACACCAATAGGAAATCTTTAACAGAGAAAGAAAGATTAGAAGTAAAAGAGGAAGTTGCTATTATGCAGGTGAGTGTAGTAGTTGCAACATGCTACTTTCCAGCAGGACATTTTTATTTACTACTCACAGTGTGTGATGTGACATGTGGCCCTACAACTGCCCTGAATGCCAGTAGGCCAGTGGTATCTCCTACTTATTTTTCTTTTTTCCTTATCTCTTATTTCCTTTTCTCTCTCAGCAGCAGCCAGGTGCTGGTATGAATTATCTGACCAAGGGCAGCAGTTCTGCATGCCAGTGGAAGATGCAGGAGCATTTCTTTATGGAGTTTGATTTGTTTTACAGAAATAAATCCCTGGAAATCACAATTACCTTCCAAGGCTTAGAGCAGGAGCCTCTCAACAGTTACTTTTACTGAAAAATCATGGTTGAAAGCTGACTTATGCCCGTTGGACCCTGCAAGAAGCTGCTTCTTTCTGTTCTCCAAACATTCTGGTGTGTGTTTTGGGGTTTCTTTTGCTCCTGCTCGAGCTACAGCCATCTCCAACCTCTGTTACCCAGTGATTGCACCAGCAATCAAAGACTATGAGCCAGTGAGTGTTTCATATCTGCATCAGAAAAGGATTTTATTGTGTTTTTAATGCCAAGATGGTTCAGTGCCTAAACTGGCCTCTGGTTTTACATGTTTTGCTGACACAGAGCTCTTCCCTGGGTTGGGACTGTGAGCTGAGACACCAGCATCAAACTGGGCACATGCTGCTGATGAAATGTGGCATTGGTTTCAAGCTCACTTAAAAAGAGGTTTTTCCCTTTCCAACCAGAGGGAGATGACTGCCAACAAGTCCTCCACTCCCTTTTCTCAGAAAGACTTTGAAATCCTGGCAGCACTGGAATGTCTGCAAGTGCAGCTGCTGAGAGTGCTGGTCCTGTGCTGGAGGCCTGAGCAGGGCAGGGTTTCATTTCAGGCAGGTGCTTGTTTTGTCTGAGAGCTTGCATTAGCCAGAGAAACCCCATCTCATTAGCCCTGCCAACAGAACTGACTCTGCTCTGTTTTTATCCTCTCACAGTGAAAATCAGCATCCCACCCTCTGCTAGCAAACACTGAATTTTATAATTAATTAAATTTGCAAGGTTTATATAGATGTGCCATAAAATCCTTTGTAGATCTTTTAACAATGCCCTTTTCTGAAACCATAAGCATGTTTTATAGAGTCAGTCAATCCCACTGGACTCTTCAGCTCTCCAAATCTTTCTCTTGGGTCTCCTGCCAGCAGCTCCTTAGATTTCAAGTTTTTTGCATTGACTTTGCTTCTGTGTTTCAAAGAAACAGAGATCCGTGCTTACAATGCAGAGGAAAGACTTGTCTTGAAGAGAAGCAGGAAGAAGCTCTGCAGGGAATCAAGAGCTAGAGTGCAAGCTGGAGAAAGACGAGGAAGGCATCCAAGAAGCAACAAACAAGGAAAGGCAAGGTCAGGATAATCAATATTCTGAACTTTTTTCCAGATTTGGAAACTGAAGCAATCGTTGAGGACACCTCACTCATCTGTCTAATGCAAAACCTCCCCCTGCTGGACACATCCTGGGGTTTTGTCTCAACTCTGTCCGTGGTCAACCAAAGAGGCTTTTAACATGATTCTAGATCAGGACAGCAAAAACTGCTGGACATGGTGTGGTTTTGAGAGAATCTAAATTTGATTTTGACATGTAGCATAGGATCCGTATCTAGGAGATCACTATAATTGGCATCATGATCCCTGTGAGCCAGTACTCCCTATGACAGCCAAGAACGTCTGTTTCGGATCACTGATTTTGGATTAGAAAGAAATTGTGTTCCAGAGGCCACAGATCTTTTGTGTTTATAGCATGGGGCACTCTTGCTTTCTCTAGGAGGTATTTGAACACTGCTTACCTACTGTTCTTGCCCACTTGGTGTGGCAGTGAGTTCCTTAGGTCACAAGCTTATTAGGCATGAAAGCATTTCCTTGTGTCCTTTCTCAGCGAGATCCACAATAGTTAAATGTGGAGAAGGAGAAAGAATGGGAATTAAAATTTCTTCCCTTAGTCCTTCAGTGCATCTTGTCCTTTTGACTTCAAAATGGGAGGAGGGGCTAATTTGTTTGTTAAAGATGTGGTATCTTGGGCATATTTTTAACTCTGTGGTATTTTTAATGGCCTTGGCTTGCTGTTCTTTCTTTTAGAAAATTTCCAAGAAAATATCTCAGAAGCTGTGGCCTGCTCAAGTCCCAAAGCTTCTACCTCTGGCCAGCCCAAGGGATCCAGAAAAAGCAAACACTGAAGAGCAGCAATGGCTGAGCAGTGTCTCAGTGCCCATTTCCAGTAGCATTCCACCCTGATCCACTGCTGTTACTCCTTACCTACTACCCTGACACATCTCTGCCATTTCAGCATTGATGCTGTTCCTCTTCCTGCCTCTGCCACTTCCACATGTGTCTTGCTCATCCTCTGCCTCCTCCCACGGTTCTAACATCTTTACAGTTTGTCATTCTTGTAAAAATATAGCTACCTCAACTTTCTATGCAAGACACCTCTCTTGTCTGTGCCCCTCCTGCTTGCACTCATCAATCTCTTCTTGCTGCTTTATTTCCTTCTGCCTCATCCCTTTTGGATCATGCAAGCAATTTGTTTGCACTTCTTCCCTCTCATATCAAGAGCTTTTTTCACCTCACTGCCAGCATGGCCTGGTTATGTATCTGATAACAGGTACCCTCTTCATCCTCTGAGCTTCAGATGATCCAGCTACCAGCTGCCTGACTGATTAGGAGGAAAATGTGCAAGAATCCTGCAATTTGACCCATTCTCAGCTTGGAAGAGCAGGCAGCGAAACTGTCAGGAATCCCATCAGCTCAGACAACACCTGCCCACTCCCTCAGAGTAAATTCTCTCTTGGAAACTTCTTCTATCACTAATCCCTAAGTACATTTTTAAACTATGTTTTCTTTCTGCAAGGCTTTTGAGCATAGTGTCTCCTGATGGTAAAACAACAAGTTTCTGCTAGCTCTGTATATGTAAAAGAGAGAAGATCCTGCTGGAACAAGGCATGCTTTTTGGAACTAAGGATGCTCGTAGCTATAATCTGCCTTTCTGTAAGAAAGTTACATGTTTGAAAAACCCATGCCTGGCTTCTGCAGATAAAAGTGCAAACAGGGTAATGGGTGTGCCCTGACATAGTCCTGCATGTCTCCTGACAGTCAGTTCTTGGGCTAAGTGTTGCTCCTTTGAGACTTTATCTGTAAAGCTGTTGGTCCTTCGTGTGCCAAGAATCTTGGTGGGGATGGATCATTTTACATGGAGTTAGAAATGCAGCCAAAGCAGTGTTCAGAGAAAGGATCAGTTGCAGTTCACTCTGTAGTATTATGCCCTTTTGTCCTTACGCCCTCGAGGCTGGGAAAGAAGGGCCTATTCCAGCAGCATGAGAAATAACCAGAACCAGCTTTAGAGGAGTAACTGCACAGCTCATGTTCGCCAGTGGAAGATGACAGAGCTGTTCAACTTCCCAGAGCAGACTTTCCATGAGCAGCTCACTCCTGAGATCTATCACAGACACATCAGCAGGAGCCACAGTGATCCTGCTGCCCCCTCCCCTAGGAGGGTTACAGTGGCAAATGATGTAAGTGGGAGGTTACACCTGGAGGTCAGGGGCTGCTGTGGTCACTGACACAGTTCAGAGGTGGATTTTTCCCACTTCCCAGCCACTTGTAAGAAGGCTGGTTGGCCAGGTGTCCTTGCTGTAAAAATGCTGGCAAATATTGTAGACTGAGTATCAGGGGAGCAGTTAGAGTTACCAGCAGGCAAAGAGCTGTGAATAAATGAAAATTCGAGAGAGTGAGTGACTGGCTGGGTATCCCCTGCTAGGCACAGACATCATGACCAACAATGTGGGGGCAGTTAAGAGAAGGGCAACAAGTGCTCTCTATCTTGACCTGTACAGGACACCAGCAGCAGAACAGGAGTGCTGGGAATGGCTGTGCAGGGAGATCTGCTCTGAAGCAAGGGGAGATGCTGTAGGTCAAGTAAAAAGGGCAGGAGCAGAGCTGACGTCCACACAAAGGGCATCAGGATCAGAAAATCTGAGCACGAGGATACTCCCTTTGACAGTGCTCACGATTTTTGCCAAGGGAAAGGACTGCAATACCTGTAGGTTCCTGGCCATTTCAAACAGGTGTAGGCAGGAAAGATACATAGGAGTTGTGGCTTCTAGGATTTTTGAGAACTCTCTCTCTTCGTTCTCCATGTGTGAATATTACCAAAGCAGCTGCAGGTGGGCAAAAGTGTTACTGTTCCCGAGGCTCTCAGCCAGCGGGGCCGGATTCCCCGCGTCAGCGCAGTGAGCGTTGTTAAACGAGTCACCTTAACGCTTTAAAGAGCCCAGGAGCTCAGACGTTGTCCTGCCTCACCACCCTGTGGAAGCGAGCAGCAGCACAGCCTCTCCTCTGCACAGCAGATGTGCCCGGCAGGGAAGCACCAAGCTTTAAAGGCTGCCCTCTCCTCTTCTTCCTTTTCCTCCTACTTCAGAACTAGGGCTAAGCACCTTGGTTGTGGGGATATACGTGGGTGGTTACTGAAATCCCATTCCCAGGACACCACAAGGACCCAGCTCTTTCCCTCCGTGCAGGACCACCAGGATGGCAGCACCCACCATCCTGCCTGCACGCTGTTTCCCCACTGATTGTTGTGCTCCCACTGGCACCTGCCCAGCTCTTTGGTTTGTGGATGGGGGGCATGTAAGGGCATAGGGGAGGGTCTGTCCTTCCTTCCAAGGTGATGGGGCAAGCTGGATCAGACCCTTGGAGCTGGGCTGTAACGTGTCAAGGTGCATCTGGCTCTGTGGAGGGGAAGGGATGACACCCCACTGCCCTCAACCCCCTACTCACACACTTGCCAGGCCTGCTCCTTGCACTCCATATTTTTTTCCTTTCCAAAACAAGTAGAGGCTTTTTCCATGTACAATCCACTTTATATTGCAGGCCTGGGCTCCTTTCCCTCCTGCCTCCAGGTCAGAACCTGATGGTGGGCCAGCCTTCTTGCTCCTTTCTGAGCAGGAGAAATGTGAGAACTCTCAGAGCATGGGTGAGTCCTTCTTGTCTTTTGAGTTTTCTGGGAGCTTTGTGGTGCCCGTGAGAAGGCTGCTCACAGCTGGAGGGCTGTGGGTAGATGGAGAGACCAGGTTCGTGGCATCCAGAGGCAAGGGCAAGATGAAAGCAGCAGGTTTCTCAGTGGTAAGGGAGTGCAGTGCATGGAGATAACGGAGCTGAGCAGCAGCTGGAGCACTGGACAGGATCTCAGCTGCCATCCGCAGGGACTCGGAAGCAGCCTTCTCCCCCTCTGCAGCGATCACCTGCCAAGCAGGGCAAGAAGGAAGGTGCCGTGAGGCTGGGAGTGAGAGGGAGTTTGGGTTAGTGAGGGGAGTTTGTTACAGATGCCCTTTGCCTTTGTTGCTATGGTGAAATTTTCAGGGTCAGTGTGATTACTACATTCCTGCTCCTTGAAGATCACAGCATGTACTAATCTCTTGGCATTGCCAGAAGTCTGGAAGCTCATGTCTGGCATGTTTTTACCATGCCCATCGGAGCCCACAACTGAGCTCCCCTCGTTAGACTCAGCTCTTGTTCAGGAATGAAAGGAAACATACCAACCCAGAGCTGCGTGGCATGTCCCAGGGACCTCAAACCAAAAGTGGGAAAGGGAGGAGGAAAGCTTTGGAAGGAGATGAGAAGTGTTCAGATGTTGGCATACCCGCACTTTGGCCTGTCTCTGGGCCTCTGCTTCCACAGCCAGGGACTGCTGGAGTTCAGCAGGCAGCTGCACGTTGTTGCTGTGGTAGTAAAGAGAGGCATTAGCTGGGCTCTGGGCTCCCCTGGCAGCACTGGATGGTCAGTCTGAGGCTTGGGATGGGCTCGGCTGGTCTCTGCAGAGAACTTCACTCATATTCTTTGCCCTCTGGGTGTCCCTCTTTGTGTGTCTCACTTTAGCTTTCTACCTCCATTCCCAGCCTTCTCTTTCAGCCTGGTTCTTTAGTGACCAGGCTTCCATCACCAGGCAGCAGGGAGACCTCTTTGTGTCTGTGAGGCTTATAGTTTAAGCTCACTCTTTGTGAAGCAGCAGAGACTCCACTAGGAGACAGCTCTCAAGACAGGCACAGGAACGTTCTGTTCACAGATTTATTCATTCACTGCTTGGCTCTCTCTTCCATGTCCCTCTGGGTGATCAGTGAGTCCCACCTTTCTGCACAGACTTGAGTGATGAGCCCATCCCTGCCAGTGCTGAGACCCCAGAGCCTTTGATCTAGAGTGTGACACGGAGAGTTCAGTGCCTTTTGGGCTACCAGAATTGGGTGCAAACTCTGCCTGCAGCAGCAGTGAAATGGTGATGAGATCCCAGCTAAGGTTCCTGCTCTGGCTGTCAGGGCAGGAGAAAGAACAGTCTTACATGTGGAAATTTGACATGAGGCAGAGGCTGAAATGGGCAGGGAAAACAGGAAGGTGAGAGGCAAGGTTCTAACTTGTGCAGAACACCTGCAGGGTGAGAGCCAGATGCAAAGCAGGAGGAGGAGCAGGCAACAGCGAGCAGCAGAGGACGGGAACTTGCAAAGGGAGAGAGAATTCCCTTCTACCAGCATTTCCTACCTACATTTCAATTCTCTCCACTTTGATCCCCCAGCAGCCTGTGACCGCATCCAGAGCCACCTACGAAGATGAATGTTCTTAGAGCATGGGGAGAACAGCAGCCCTGGCCTGGGCCCCTCGCAGGGAGCAAGACAGGGACTTTAACTGCAGCACTGTAAGGCAGATTTATCAGGTTCAGTATGCTACCAGGCAAGGCCCCTCAGAAACAAAATGACTGCCCTCACTTCCCATTTGTGTTTACCCCAGGGGTTTAGGGTGTTTTAACTAGAGTCCACACTGATTCCAAGGGTGGAAGCCTTCTTCAAACCAGTGTCTGTGGCTCTGAGGGGCCGATCACCCGAGCTTCTCTGCAGAGCTTCAATTCACCCCTTGCTTTGCTGTCTCCCTCCCCAGGGAAGCACCTTTATCTCCTGGCTGATGTTCTTCCTCTCCAGCAGAAGCTCAGAGAAGGCTTGATGTGCCAGGAGGCGCTTCGTGGTGGTCTGCACCAGCAGCTGGATGGCACTGGAGATGCTGGTCAGGGTGGTGAGGAGAAGAGAGGCGTTCTCCAACCGGTAGTAACAGACAGCATCTATCTCCAGAGTAACCATGTCTTTGGTCACCACCTAAGTAGAAGATATTAGGGGAGATGGAGCTGGTTCTGGCAACTCTCAGCTAGCACAGAAAAGCACCCAGCTGAGAGAATGATGAAGACTGGCTGAATGGTTAAGTCTTTGTAGCTTCCACCTCTGCTACTTGATTGATCTTGGGCAAACTAGAGGTTACTTTGAGATGTTTTTTCAAACTTTTCTTTGCAAGGATGAAGGTTGGAAGCATAAGATTTAACATTAAAAAGATCCCAAAATTAATACAGAGAGAGGGTGTCAGGCATACCTGATGGAAAGGGATCTCTAGGGTTTTGAGGCGGAGGTCTATCTTGTGATAGGTATCCAAACAGGGAAGGAAAAAGAAAAGGCCTGTAGGAGGAAGAGAAAGACAGCAGGTAATCATCAGAAGTACAGAAATTGCCTCTTCTGTTTTGGACAACAGAGGAGGGTTTAGCATGCAGAACTACAAAAGAACACCAATATGCAGGCTCAAACTCTCAGGCTGCTTCTGTGATGGAAAAGCCATCAGAAATGACTAGCCTTTAAAAGGAAGGGAACAAAAACCATCCCATCTCCTGTCTGGCCATGTCTGCTTGGAGGGCACCAGCATGTGAGCTTTGGTAAGGCTCAAGAGGAAGAAGAGGAGCAGTGTGGCTGGGGGGAGCTCAGTAAACCCCTTACCAGGTCCTTTGGCTCTGCCAGGAAGGAGATGCCCGAGGCGGAAAACAATGGCTCTCTCATACTCCCGCACCACCTGCAGAGGGAAACAAAAGCTAGGCTGGAGAGGAAGAAGCAGGACTGAGAAAAGCAGCCTCACCAGCACGGGAGGAAGTTTGTTCTGAAAAAGCCCTGCAAAGGGAGGACCTCAGCAGGTTGTGGCATCACCTGTCACTGAGTGATTGCCCTTTGCCCGGAACTGCTGGCCAGCCTTGTATATGAGGAGCTCTGTGACAGACAGAGATTTGGTAAGAGCAGCTTCCCAAGATGACCCAGACTTTTGCTTCCTTATAGCCTGGCCAAACTTAAATGACCCAAGTTAAAATTTTCCATGTTGCTTGTTTCTCTCCAAGGCAAACATGTGCTTACCTAAGAGCTGAGCTGTAATACTGACATTCTTGTTGATAACAAGATGCATGTGAAATTTCCTGAGAAGTGGGAATCAGAATGCCTACAAGTGCCTACTTGTAGCCATGCCATAAATGTGAATAAAAAATGAGGGGAAGAGGGAAAATCTATTATTAACTGAGAGATCAATCTCTCAAAATTTTGAATTCAAAGTCTATTTACCCTGCTCCTGTAATGCAGCTGTGTCTGGGTTAGGTAGGCTGAGGGACGTGTCTGAAAGTGAACAGACTTGCAATTTGTTTTAAAAAAAGTGAAACCTTAGTTCCTTCCTGCTGGTATTTCAGCAGGAGTATTTGCTAGGCAATGGTTGGACCCCTGTGCTGTAGCAACATGCAATAAAGGACAAATCAAAACTAATAATGAGTTGAAGAAGTATAAATAGGGGCCTTATACCAAAAAAAGACTTTATGCTCATGTCCAACACATGCTGAATCAGTGTGTGACATCCAGATCAGACACCATATCCTGAGAGGCCCCACAGCTATTCTCACCTTCATGCAGAACCAGACAGAAATGGGGAAGGTCACTATGATGAACAGGAAAGACAAGATGGTCAAAAGCCACTCACAGACACCCAGACCAGGAGACTTTACACCTAGGGAGAAACAGGACTGTGTTAGAAGAAGACTGCTCCTGAAATACTGAGAGCCTGACAAGAGCCTGCACACATCAGCTTCACTGTTGTCCTTTGCCTAGACTCATTGTCAATGAACCACTTGGCTCTCTCTGGAGGTGAGTTAAGGAACACTGCCTGCTCCAGATTGCCAGGAGCTGCAAGGATGGATGGATGGATAGATTTTTGTCTCTGCTTTACTGACAAAAACTGAGCCATGCTTCTCCATGGTTGCTTGACTAGAGAGCAGAATTTCTCTTGAAGAATTTGGGCTACCAAGCAGGGTTGAAAGGCTTGGAATGGGCAGCTTTGCTCAGCTGGGGGTCCCTGAAGTCTATCTGGAAAGATGAGCTAAATAAAAAGATTGTAAATAAGAGAGAGCTTTAAACATGCACAGCCTGAAGTGCCCTTCTCTATGAGAGTATTTCAGGTTGTTTTGGAATAAGGTTTTAGTTGCATCCCAGCTCCCTAATGCAGTGGGATGAAGCCTCTGGTGCCAATAAAATCTGTGTTCTAAGAAGTCACCCCAAGGTGCTGGAGGCTGACTGGGCTGGTCAGCCCAGATTATTACTTCCTCTCATCATCTCCCCAAAGTGAGTGTGGGTCATCTTGTTCTGGCGGCCCTTTGTTGCGCTCCTGTCTGAGGGAAAAATCAGCAGGAATGGCAGGAGAACAGATGGAGCCAGAGTGGATCAGGATTCACAGCTGTGAAGCTATTAGCATTCCTCCTATTTTAAATCCCGTCCATCCCTGCCCCTCTGCCTCTGAAATACTTTGCAGAACCACCAGGTCTTGAGGGAGCTTCAGATCCCGAGAACCTGTGTAGTCACTAGAGCTCCTAAGCACTGCCCAAGAGCTGTAATTCCTGTAACAGAGGCAGAAAGGTGAAGCTGTGAAAAAGCTACTTTCCAGGAAGTCAGGAGCAAGTCTGAACCTTCGTGTCACTTTGGGGCAGCAGAGGTGCTAGCATGGTGCTGGCTCTTGTAATACACATCTGCCAAGCCTGTGGTGATGCTGGGTCCCAACAGGCCCAGTTGCCAAAAGGATCACGATGCTCTCTTCTGTTGCAGCAGGCTGGGAATGTGCCTAACAAATATGTGGACAGGAGCTGCTCTTAAAGGTTATCCAGCAGGTGAGCAGCAAGTGTGCACCTCAGGGGCAGTTCCTTCCCTGCAACAAGGTTCTTTGGGCTGTGAACTGGCAGTAAGGCCAGTGCCATCCACCTAAAGGAGGCCAAGCAAGAAAAGGAAGAGACCAGAGCATGATCAGAACTGGGGAGTAGCAAGCTGAAGCACAAAGGATGCTGAGAATGCAACTGCTTTTATCCAGGTTCACTGCTTTGCTGGATGGTGCTAATAAGCCTGCAGAAGCTGGCTGGGAGGCTGGCTGGAGTCTCCCATATCCTATCCTGAGGATACCAATGCCTGTGCAAGGATGGTGTGATGACACCATGCAGAGAGCAGAGTCACACTGTGACCCCTGCAGCATCAAAGAGCCCACAGTTTTCCAACCCCTTCCCTTCTTTAAGCCATACCTTCCTCTTGCTGCTCGCTATCCAGCAATGCCATTGCATCCATTTCTTCATCAGACACCACATCATCCACATCCACCACCGTGGAGGTGTGCACCCTGCCATCACTCCCCACCGTGCTCTTGGTCTCCTTGGCTTTCTCCTGCTTTTCGTCTCCCTTTCCTTTGCCAGCTTCTCTGCTGCTCTCTCTCTTCTCTCGTTTCCTCTGGGCAGCCGGGGACTCTCTGCGTCTTCTGTGGGACTCCCTGGAAGAGCTCCGAGACCTCTTCTCCATCCTCATCTGTGCCGAGGAGCTCGCAGCTGCCTGGGGAGCACAATGAGTACGTGCTCAAATTTATTGCTGCAGGCAGGAAAAGCAGGCAGGGGAGGAAGAGAAGGGGGGGCGTCACATCGTTTCAATCACAGCCTTCATCACAGGCTTGTCAGGCATAATGGACAGTGAAGTGAGCAAGCTGTTTCCAGCTGCTCTGCTCTCACCATGCACTGCTGTGGAGATGGGAAGGAAAGTTAGACCTGGACAGGGTGGACCCCAGGAGGACATTCTATTTGCATCTCCCTGCTTTTGGAAATAAAATACAATCAGAAGCACTGCGGTGATTTTTAGTAGGTAGCTTCTGCAAAGCTGTTGAAAAGCAATCTAAAAGTAACTGTCAGGCACGTGGCCCCAGAGATACCAAAAGGTGAGAGTGGCCCTGAATAGACAGCAGGGTGAAAATCCTTTCCTGGTGAGAGCAGTGGCTGACTCGGGAGTGGCTGGAGAGGCTGTTGTGGTGAACGTCTGGGTGAGTACCGTCTCACACTGCTCTGCTCTCCAGAAGCCCTTTGGCTGGCACTGTCAAGGGACATTGGCAGCAAACCCCCTCTCTCTAGGGTCACATTTTAGCAAGGAGGGAAACTAACTGGTCCCAGCTTTCCTGAATGGGTGGTAATATGAGAGCCATCACAGAGTTAGAGCTGTTGAATCTAAATTGCCAAAAGAGTTTGTGCCTAAATGCCTCCCTAGTTTTCCACAGCAGGAGCATGGCAGACCAAACATAGGGGCTTTCTCTTTTCACACTGCTCAGCCCGTGTTGACATCTGCCGAAACCTGTGGAAGAAACACTTTTAAAGTCAGCAACTGTATTAAAGAAATCAGCACCTGGCTGGAAATTACACTACAGAAGGACACACCTGGGACACAAACTTTAGCAGGGCAGGGCTGAGCTCAGGGATTCCAGTCCTTGGTGTGGAGGAGTGGCTGGAAGGAGCTGGGAAGACAGCTGGGGAGGTGCTGATCTTGTTTTTTCACAGATTCCTGCTTTATTGGAGACTTGTGCTCCAGCCAGAGTCAGGATATTGCAGGCAGGGAGGGCAGGAGCTGCCTGCTTTCTCGGCTGTGCTGGTGCCATGTCAGCAGGTCACCAGGGAAGTGATGGATGGAAAGAGCTAAAGGCAGGGAAAAGTTGGGTGTAAATGGGGTGTGATTAATAAATTCATACAGTTTCTATTCTTTGGACGTGCTCCAGAAACCTTTTCCACTTTATCACTTGGCCAACATGGGACTGGCAAAGATGGTCTCCAGCTGCTGAAAAGGCAGGTGGTGTTTTAAGCAGCTACAGCAAAAAGCAGCTCAGGTTTGGTTTTGGATTCCAGTTGGTGTCTAGTTAAAAGCACCCTGACATGTTTAACACCTCCAAACCTGCAACATGCTGGTTTTGTCTGCTGTTTTATTCAACTAGTGGGTTCTGATTCCACCATACCTGGGAGATGTGTTTGGTTGCTAACTTTCGAAATGAGGAGGTTTTTTGAGAGCACGTGCTGATGGGTGTCCCAAAATTCACAGGTTCAGCTCCTGTTTCAGTCTGGAAAGCACGCCGGTGTGGAAATCAGCTGTGCAGTCAAGAGGGTTTCTCAGATATCTGTGAGCCCTTAGGAAACAGTCATTGCACCCCTCTTTAACTACACTCTCTGACCTCTGGAAAGTCAATGTTTCCTCTCTGAAGGAAATGTTTCCTCAGATGGGACTGAAAAAAAGACAAGTCTCGTCTTAATAACCACATCTGGTTTTAAATATTGTTACGTTGAAGGCACTGATCCTGTTCTATGTGTGGCTCTTTCCTAATGTGCCTTTTGTACCTCCACTGTACATTTTCCTCTTAGATGGGACAAAAAAAATTAAAAAGACTCCTTACAAGACTCCTCTTACAAAATACAATACTCCTCTTAGTAATATTAGTACATGGAGGTTCTTGTGCAAGTTCAGAGAAGGGCAATGGAGCTGGGGAAGGGTCTGGAACACAAGTCTGATGAGGAGTAGCTGAGGGAGCTGTGGGGAGCTCAGTCTGGAGAAAAGGAGGCTCAGGGGAGACCTTACCCTTCTCTACAACCACGGGAGGGTGTAGCCAGGTGGGGGTCAGGCTTTTCATGCAGGCAACCAGAGGCAGGACAAGGGGACAGAGTCTCCAGCTGCACCAGGAGAGGTTTGAACTGGGACTAAGGAGAAACTTCTTCACGGTAAGGAGCAGTTAAGACATTGGAACAGGCTGTACATCACCATCCCTGAAGGTGTTTAAGGAAAGACTGGACATGGCGCTCGGTGTTCCAGTCTGTCTGCCATCGTGGTGCTGGGTCATGGATCGGACTCGATCATCTCAAAGTATCTTCTCCAATGGTTTTTGTTTGGTTTTTTTAAGAAGGCAGGGACAGCCTCTCCCTGCCGATCCTCCCCAGCCCCGAGGCAAGTAGAAAGCCCATGCCGCCTCAGCGCTGAGGGCGGCGGAGACCTCTCCCGCTCAGCGGCGCAGGCATGGCGGCCCCGGCCGCGGGGGTGAGGCAGGGGGCGGCCCCGGCCGAGGGGGTGAGGCGGGGGGCGGCCCCGGCTGCGGGGGTGAGGCGGGG